>OX578135.1:76045744-76228244 GCA_951213105.1 Amaurobius ferox | reverse complement strand
TTGCATTGCAGTTGGAAAATGTTTTATAATCAATGCGTTATGCAGGATTGAGCTTTCTTGTTTTATACTGCAAAAGCACTCCCATAATCTTTTCATGCTCTGCTATTTTTCATATTGCTCACAATTGATCAAACAAATTGTTGACAGTGAAAGACAAGAGGATCAAGGACTCCTCATGATTTATTCACGAAATTTCAAAACCTCATGAAACGTTTTCTACTACTGTCGCTCATACTCGGTGTTAAAAATGAGTTTCAGTAACACGGTCCATTAAAAAGACTAAGAATGCTTTTGATCTTCTCCCATTCATAATCATCATTTTTTAAGGGGCTTCATTGAATTTTCCACGTTTGTGTTTAGTCTTTGAGAATAAAGGCTTCAACTCAGGATTTTGTGTTAAAACTAAATGTCGTTGTAATATGTATGATAAAAAATTCTTACAACTTTAATATCATTAATCTGCTTTTCTTGCAACTCTATTCAGTTGTTTAGAAACATGACTTCAAAACAATTCTTTAGAATTCATAGACTCTCTGGTCCTAAGTATCACTATTTACACATAAATACTCTTTTTTTAAATTTATCATACTTCTGAATATTTTGTAAATAAAATTATTAATAACTAGCAGCATACCTGTTCTTCGTACGGAGTATATAATATAACGAAACTTAATGCACAAACAAGTGTAAATTCCTATAGTATAATATATGACATTGTTAATCAAAACATTGTGTTAAAATATTTAATTTAATGCTTCTAAAAAGAAGTTTAAGAATATATGTTCTCACTAAGCACAATTATCTTCACGGGCAGATCTGAAGAATAAAATATCCTGTCCCCTTTTGTAAGCAAGTTTACAAAAAATATGAAATTGAATCAATATATGCAAAATAAAAGCATTAAAATTGTATGGCACTCGTACTACTTACATACGCAAATATTAGAAGATGTAACCTGTATTAGTAGATACATGTATAAATTGAAAATATCAATAAACCCCTAATCTTTAAAGCTGAAGGCAGTAATTGATACCAATATATGCCAATATATTTCAAAATATATGCCAATATATATCAAAATATATGCCAATATATCTGTGCTACTTATATTCTCGTATATTAGAAGATATACCCGTGCATTTGTAGAAGACTACATGCACAACGTATAATATATTAGTTTCAACAATTTTTGCCATAATAAAACAATAGCATAATCACTTGAAAATATCAATAATACCTGAATCAGTAATCCCCGAAAATATCGATAATAATAATGTTTAAACCTGATGACCGTAATTAATATTATCCAGTCAAAAATGCAATGTCGGTGAAATGTATACTATATACATATCTTTATTATTCAAATCGGAAAAGATTTAATAAAAATCGTATGCAGCATTGACACATTGGACTTAAATCTGTTGCTAAGCGACATAATATCATTTGCTTCAAATAAATTGGTGGAAAAAATATTGTCTGAATAATGCTATTGCTATGGAATGTTTAGGGACATTTTAAAATATCACCAAATTTATAGCCACGTGGGACTGTAGAACTGACAGTTCCACTTGGCGACATATTGGCGAAACATTATCACAATACTATCTCCTAACAAAACACAATTAATTTCATTTATTTAGCGTAATTTTATCAATTTCAAGATATTTTTAAGAAATTACAAACATTTTTATCAATTTGGTGACATTTTAAAAATTCGCTAAATGTGTTACTAAGTAGGACGGTTGGACTGACAGACAAATGCTACCGAAACATCATTTCAGCACTCTCATCTAACAAAACAAAATTAATTTTATTGATTTGCGTCATTTTTAAACTTGGCGGCATTTCAGTCAATTTAGTAACGTTTATGAAAAGTTGTCAAGTTAGCGATATCCTGCCAAATTCGTAGTTCTAAATTTGCAGATCTGAATAAAACATTTTGATCCCGTTCGTATATACTAAATGAAAACGCTGAAATTGTATTAGAAGATATACCCATTCTACTCTTTTTCTGTTTCAACAATCGGCTAAATGAGTATATTGGCTAAACTGAATGTATTAGTTAAACACATTATATGAGCTTGAAAACTCTTTGACAAACTAAATGAAAGTTATGTACGCAGCCCGCAATTAATATAATTAAAAGAAAAATCAAACTGTTCATTTATAAGATATATTTTATATCCATTTATGTATTATTCAAATCGAAAAAATAATAATAAACATTAACAAACACATTTAATTTAATTGCTTTGGCGAGCAGCATGATATAAGATAGAATCTTCCTCCTAAAATGCTAATAATTAAATAACCATTTTGCTTTCTTAATACTTCTCATTGTTGGGTAAAAGCTTGTATAAAATAAACCATGGTGATAGATTTTCTATTTAAATTCATGTTTCAAACAATTCATGTTTTCAGAAAGTGACTAATGGGAGCAAAATTCTCCCACCATACTCTGAAATAAAGTTTTAATTCGCTTTCACATTTTAAGCAAACGATTTCCAATCTTTTGGTATGGAGGAACCAGGGAGTTAAAGAATAGAACTTCTAGGAGAAAGTTTCGTTTTTCAATAATATCTCGACAACACCTGATCTTAGAAACTCGAATCTTGGACTAAATTTAAGGCGGTCTATTTTAAGTGTACCCACAAAGTTTCATCAAATGCGGTTTAGCCGTTCTTCCGTGATGATGGGGCTAACAAACAGACAGACAAATTTTCATTTTCATTTATAAAGATTTCAAGTATTTAATAAATGTAAAGCCATCATAGTTGGTGAGTCTCTTTTTATGGATTTCATCCTCCATTCCTTTTCTACATGTATCTACTTATATTCAGAATCCTATAGCACTGAGTTTTACATTCAAATGCTTATAGTTCAAATCTATTCCGTTCACTTTTTAACATTTTACAACAAAGTTGAAAAGTGTTTATGAGTTTGTTCATTCTGTGTGTCTATCTGTCTGTCCGTTAGCACGATAACTGCTGTAAAAATGACTTAATCAAAATGAAATTTTAGTATGTTGTTCAGACGGTCTGTAGAGCCTATGGGAATATAAATGAATAATATCACCCAATTAGTTTTGGATTGAACCCGGGTTGAAAAAATGAAATACATTGAGCCTTATGGGACCTAATTTTTCAAACATATTTTAAGCGGATTTAAAATTCACAAAGTGCTTCGAAAATTTTAGGTAATAGTCAAATTGTTCCATAAAATATATAAAAAAAATTCAGCGAAATATATTCAGTAGTTTTTTAAATAAAAATTAAAATAATAATTACACATCTTATATGAAACGATCACGTGACCATGATATGAAACGATCACATGACCCACTTCAAAATGATATATGGCATCCATCTTGTTTCAAAATCGTGATTTTTAACACTTTACAACAAAGTTGAAAAGTGTTTATGACTTTGTTCATTCTGTCTGTCTGTCTGTCTGTCTGTCTGTCCGTTAGCACGATAACTGCCGTAAAAATGAGTTTATCAAAATGAAATTTTAGTATGTTGTTCAGACTGTCTGTAGGACCTATGGGAATATAAATAAATAATATCACCCAATTAGTTTTTTATTGAACCCGGGTTGAAAAAATGAAATACATTGAACCCTATGGGACCTAATTTTTCAAACATTTTTTAAGTAAATTTCAAATTCACGAATTGCTTCGAAATTTTTAGGAAATATTCACATTATCCCATAGAATATATAAAAAAAAATTCAGTAAAATATGTTAAGTAGTTTTTTAATTAAAAAAATTATTTAATATAGGGAAAAAAACAAATTCAATTAAATTCTGACTTTGGGATATCTTCCAGAAAGAAAAGAGAGAGATATTATATAATAAATATCTCTCCATTTGTTTAAACGTTTTGCTTATGGGAGTGGCTTCATATTTTAAAATAAATTTGGTAGATAACTATTTTTCATTTTTTTTTAAATTTTATATAACTCTTCGTGATAAATTTAATTGATGGCATTTTAAATGCACTTTCCTACGTCCTAGAGAGTTAAAATTTGGTACACAGCTTAAATTTGTTGAACATTTTATTCGACAAAAATTTGATGGATCTTTAAATATAGATCATACATTTTTTTCGAAATGGCCTGAAAATAATCCCCGTTCACTTCTATAAATCATTGGTGTAATATTGTTAAAAATTCTGATGTGGACAGCACATGTCTTTCCCTGCAGACTCATATTCGTTCTCTTTATTTATTCAATGATAATTTGAGTTTATCTGCACAACATAAGTATTTTAAATGACATTGAATTTACACGTTAAACTTAAATTTGGTTATCATTTGATAACTGGACTTATTGTCAAAGGTGGCGTAGCGAAAACGCGAAAAAACTAGAATATCTCAAGAACGGCTAGTCCTAGAGTAATGGGGTTAGTCTTATTCTTTTTGTTGTCAAAAATCACATATAAAATAGGAATTTAATTGATATAATTGAGCACACGTAGTCGTTTATTTTTATATATAACGATTTTTGCTGGCCATTTCGCAAAAATAGCCCGTTCCTTTTTCCCGAATCGTAGTAGAATAACCTACAAATGATTTATATACAGAATTTTGTTAAATTTGGTATATAAATCACTTGTAGGTTATTGAAATATTATACTCCAAATTTTGTTAAATTTGGTTCATTAGTTTTTAGCTAGAGTGGATAAAGGCAATTTCTGCGGCCATTTCGCAAAGAAGGCAGATTCTTTTATTACGAATCGTACTATAATCTAATGAACATCAGGATTTCCCACAAAAAACATACCTACCAAATTGTATGAAATTCGGTCCATTAGTTTTTCAATTAGAGTGGATGTAATATCCACACAGACACACAGAAACATACACAGATACACCCTTACACACACAGACGTCTTCCTAAAAGAAGTTTTTTCGTGTTCTAGAAGTCCCAAAACGTGTAGATACTTTGAAAATTCGAGTTCCGGTCTTCGGCACGATTCCAATACTTTGAGTACATACACATACACATATATATTATCTGTGTATTATCTGTGTATCTAAATTCCGTGCCTATGCAATTACAATAGTTGTGATTTTAAATGATCCCTAAACTTTTATTATTTCTTCAAGGAAGCCTAATTTTAACATATGCAGAATGCAAATATCTCAAGCGATTGTCAGATGAATTACATAAGAATTGCTGAATTTTTTTCACACAAAATTATTTAGCTCTGGAGTCTGGAATACAAGTTATATGAATGAAATATTCATTGATTTTGCATAAAGAATCAGATGATTTATATTTCGATACAGTTTTAAATATTTAAGTATAATAAATTACTGTAGTACTGTGATAATGTAAAAGATATTACCACTGAATGAATCACATTTTAGAAATTTTTAAATGAAATTACATTTCAGTTGGAAAGTGTTTCATAATCAATGCTTATGCATGATTGATCTTTCTTGTTTAAAGTTCTTTTTAATTCATATGGAGTGTTGTATCCGTCCTAAAACTACTTTATTTTTGCTTAAATTCTGTGCATCTACATACTAAAACAACGCAATGACAATATACTTGAGTTTAAATGCTCATCTAAATTTGATTATTTCTACAACTAAGCCTATTTTTCACCTATGTAAAATGTAAACAGCAAAATATGTAGAATGAGTTGTATTAGAATTCCTGTATTTCTTTAACACAAAATAATTCAGTCCATGGAGTCTGCATGGCTGATATGAATGAAATATTAATTGATTTTATAAACAGAAGGACGATTTTTTTCGATGAAGTTTTAAGCATAAAGTTTATGAATTGTAGCTCCATGGTCTTAATTTTTAAATAAAATAAATTATTATAGTATTGTGATGAATGAAATGGAGAAAGTTATGAATGAAATCCTGCTTTTATAGAGAGATCCAGGCGTGTTATTTTTTCTATGACGTCATTTGAATTTATTTCAGTTGTTTTCGATGAAGTTTTCAAATATAATAAATTATCGTAGTATTATGATAGTTTTAAAAATATTACCGTCGAATGTATTGCATTTTAGAGATATTTAAACCAGGCAATTTATATTTCAATGCCGTCATTTGAATGAAGTTCATTTTTTTCAATGAAGGTTTAAGTTTTCAAATATAATAAATCAATGTAGTATTGTGATAAGTTTTAAAATATTACCGATAAATGTATTGCATTTTCGACTTTTTTAAATAAAATTGCATTGAAGTTGGAAAGTGTTTCATAATCAATGGTTTAAGCATGATTGATCTTGTTATTAATTTCTGTAAGTGTGCGTATTGTCGTTTGAAATTTTACTTATTATTTTCGCCTCTCAGCCCTTGGCTTTCAGTTTTCTACAGGGAGTTGTATAATATTAAATATATATTGCTGATTTTTATTAACA
Organism: Amaurobius ferox; assembly: GCA_951213105.1. Classification (NCBI taxonomy): domain Eukaryota; kingdom Metazoa; phylum Arthropoda; class Arachnida; order Araneae; family Amaurobiidae; genus Amaurobius; species Amaurobius ferox. The sequence goes on along the minus strand of OX578135.1, from coordinate 76,221,858 downwards.
CTTTACAACAAAGTTGAAAAGTGTTTATGACTTTGTTCATTCTGTCTGTTGTCTGTCTGTCTGTCTGTCTGTCCGTCTGTCTGTCCGTTAGCACGATAACTGCCGTAAAAATGACATAATCAAAATGAAATTTTAGTATGTTGTTCAGACGGTCTGTAGGACCTATGGGAATATAAATGAATAATATCGCCAAATTAGTTTTGGATTGAACCCGAGTTGAAGAAATGAAATAAATTAAATTTTATGTGAAGCGATCACGCGACAATATGAAAAGATCACGTGACCCACTTCAAAATGAAATATGGCATCCTTCTTGTCTCAAAATCGTGATTTTTAAAGTTCATTTTAATTCATATTGAGTGTTGTATTCGCCTTAAAACCGCTTTATTTTTGCTTAAATTTTGTGCATCTACATACTGAAACAACGCAGTGACAATATATTTGAGTTTAAATGACCATCCAGATTTGATTATTTCTACGACGTAGCCTATTTTTCACTTATGTAAAATGTAAACAGCAAAATATGTAGGATGAGTTGTATGAGGATTGCTGTATTTTTTTAACGCAAAAGTATTTAGCTGATGGAGTCTGCATAGCTGATATGAATGAAATATTCATTGATTTTACAGAGAAAAGGACGATTTTTTTCAATGAAGTTTTAAGCATAGTGTTTAATTATTTGTAGCTCCATGGTCTTAAGTTTTTAAATAAAATAAATTATTTAGTACTGTGATGAATAAAATGATTGGGAAAATGTTATGAATGAAATGCTGCTTTTATAGAGAGAGCCAGGCGTGTTATTTTTTGTATGACGTCATTTGAATGAATGTCAGTTGTTTTCGATGAAGTTTTCACATATAATAAATTACTGTAATATTATGATAATTTTAAAAATATTACCGAGGAATGTATCGCATTTTAGAGATGTTTAAACCAGGCAATTTTTATTTCAATGCCGTCATTTGAATGAAGTTCATTTTTTTCGATGAAGGTTTAAGTTTTCAAAGATAATAAATTAATGTAGTATTGTGATAAGTTTTAAAATATTACCTAGGAATGTTTTGCATTTTAGAGATGTTTAAATAAAATTGCATTAAGGTTGGAAAGTGTTTCATAATCAATGCTTTAAGCATGATTGATCTTTCTTGTTATTTATATTATACTTATATCTGATACTTATATCTGTTATTTATATATCAACAATTACGATACTCTCAGATTTTTTAAATGCGATATCACCCTCATTTAACTTAAATTAACTTATCCTATGCAGTGAAGTTGCCCTAGTAAATAAAGTTTATTCATTTCGTAATTTCAAAAAACTTTCTTAATCAACAGCACTAAATAATCATACTCGCATTGCAATTAGTAAAATGGCTTTGGTTAGCCAAAGAATAAATATGTTTTTCTTCTGCATAATTTGTTTTTAGGCTGCATAGTTTCCTTTCTCGGGTTTAAGAGTCAATTAAGAACTTTCGAGAAACTACTAGTTACTTGAAGCCGAAATGTTTTCCTTTAAATTCAAACAAATACCTACTTATCTTATAGCTGCTGGTTAAAGCATTTCTCTTTAAGTATCTTAAAGCGTTTGCTCTTCATGAAGCGCTCAGCTAAAGTTAATTTTTTAATGCAACAGTAAGCAGACGGGGAATTTTACAATACACTTATTTGAACAAATATATATATGTACATGGTTGAATTTTGATTCGATTCAATAACTTACGAAAGCATAAAAAGAAACGAAAATGACTTTTTAAAGCAGCATTAATATTGAGAGTCGAAAAAGGGAGTGTGTATTTTGAAAAATTGAATAAAATTTATGTTTATACTTCGAAAATACATATTTCGAAATGTTTATGATTTGTTGATGGTTTAAGCAAACAACCTTTTAAGGTTGTTTGCTTAAACCATCAACAAATCATAAATATTTCGATATATATATATATATATATATATATATATACTAAAGCTTTCGATTAGCTGTATTTCTTTTGGACTATTTCACGTTAGTACTTTCCTTATATACATAATGTATAAGGAAAGTATTGTGACGGGGTCGAAAATTCGAATTCGAGTTTTTGACGGGAGAGCACGTTTCAAGCATCCCTGATCACGAATCGAACATTTTTAAAGTGATGTCCATGTGCATGTGTGTGTGTCTGTGAATGTGTGTGTGAATATGTGTGTGTGTGTGTGTGTGTGTGTGTGTGTGTGTGTGTGTGTGTGTGTGTGTGTGTGCATCAGTGAGTCTATGGAGACGATATCTCACAAACAAATGGAGCGATTCGAATGAAATTTGGTACAAAAATCACAATCCGTGAATACTGGAAGCCAATTGTTTTAAAACACAATCGAATGTTCAGAACCCCCTAAATTTTCGAGTGAAATTTTGTAAAAATCATCAAAAAATCAAAACCTTTAATAAAATTATGCAAATAGATATTTCTTATGTAATTTTTCCTTAGGAAACGATTGACATAAACTTTAGAACGCTAGCATAAACCGTTCCCGAGATATTGCACATTTTTCAAATAAATGTATCAAAAAATCAAGTAAAATAAAGAAAAATATTGACTGTTAAGAAACATGTTCACTTTTCATATGTAATATCATGCGATACATTTGGTGACATCACTCTCATGGATCTAACTCGTTCCATTCACGAGAAAAGATACTTTGAGTAATACTTTTGTAGTTGAAATTTTAGTTATTTATCCGCTGTAAGAATAACTTCATTCACCGTCCATAACGCTTTGCGAGATTTTGGCGACGAATTTAGCGGAATGTCGCCAAGTTAATGATACCACCAAACAGATAAAAAGTGACGCTAAATCAATGAAAATGACGACTAATTGAAGAAAATTCAATATCTTGGAAAGAATATAAGTATCTACTATAAGAATAAAATTTTTTTAACTGTAAAAGTAGTAAATTTATTGCATTATATAAGGAAAGTCATGTGCTGCCCACCTCAAATTTTTTTATGGAGTGTTTAAAAATTTTATATAGATAATAAAAGCTCTTGAAAATATCTAATGATATTTATTTTAATAGATTAAAGCTCCAATTTGTATTGCTGCTGCTAATCTGAAAATACAATATCCTTGACTATTTGATTATATCCTTGATTATTAAATTTGGTATCTTGGATGTTCAAAATATTAAGAAAAACTTTTAAGATACTTTGATGTATTTGTATAAATGAAATATATTTTTCGTACGCAAATAAGTACATATAAAAAGAAAATCAATTTTATTTTATTTAGCTAGTATTAAAATTAAGTACTTTAACAAATGCATAATAATTCAATCTTTAAATCAAAACTTCTTAGAATGGAGATTCAGTATCAAATATTTGCCTTGCAATAACTCTTTATACTTGTTATAATCTACTGGACCAACATTTCTGTCAAAATTAGTACTATAGTTATCAATTATTTTGCTTTCCCTTTTTCCTTCGTTGCATTTTCATCAAAGTCATTTTTCACACAAAGTACATCAGCTCCACCATATACATACTTATTCAATTGTTTCTAAAGCAATCCTATACGTTTCGCATAACTGAATATTATTAAACATACATTTAAGAAAATATATTATAAACATTTTTATTTCCAAGACATTTTTGCATTAGACACATATTATTAACTAAATATATATACATATTTATTCAATATATCTCTATTAAATACACGCTTAATGTAACTTTATTTATGCAATGTTCAGAAACAAATACTAGGGAAAAATAATACCAAATGTAACAAATATGTATTCTGCAGTCTTTAAAGCATTAATCTAGTAACAACTGTCTACGCATAATCTTACAAAGATCAAATCTTCTCTTACTAAAGAAAGTAAAAATAACTATAATGGGAACTCACCAATTTCTACTATAAAGCCATAAAGGAATGCCATTCATCTTGCTTCTACTATACTTTTCATAGCACCAAGTTATTAAAATATTTATTATTATAACCTGCTAAGAGAAGCTGAATACATGTATTTAATCCGATTACTTGAGGATGCAATGCTAATGAGGGCTAATATCACAGTAAATGCATGACATAGTAGCAAGAAGATTATATTTCCGAAAATGTAAGGATTAATAGAAATCCTTTTCTGTGTATTAGTAGGCTGGCGGATGTGTTAGTTTCCAATATTCATTTTTATCCTTATCTTCAAAACCACCTTATCTTTAATTATATGTATTATTTATATTTAATTTTTTAAAATTATCTCTGTTTTTAGAATCATTACTTATACCTGCAACTTCAGTGTCTTTCATATTGTTTGTAAATTAAATATGCGCATTAAAATGTTTTATGATTTGTATATCATAAGTAAACATGCATGATTTACGGATAATACAAAAGGAATTTGATGTGAGTAGCACATTATTTTTATAGAAATAAATATGTCTATATTATATGTAAATGAATTCATTAATATGAATTTTTATTCTGCACAAAAATACACATAAAATGTATAATGGGATTACGCAGTATGTCTTTTTTCTATTTCAAAATTTAGTTTATTTTAAAATGTCAAGATGAAATAATCTCGAATATTGTTGCGAACGCGCAATATTCCCTTTGCCGTGTCTTCTTTCATCTGTCTCGAAGACCAGGCGAAGTCATTGCCTATGATGTCAGCATGACGTGACCGCAGGGATACCAGGGTATCACAGTTAGAAGAAGGGTTTCCAGATTTGGAAATTTATCACCAATTTGGCGATATTTGATGACTTCCGGTATGTGCCAAAATCTTCTCGATAGAACGGTTATTCTTTGAGATATATACAGGGTGTCCCAAAAAGATTGAAAAGTGCTTTAATGCTTTACCTGTTGGAGATAAGTGGACAATGTAAATTGTAAAAATGTTGAAAGTAAGGTAGGAAATATGACTACATTACAGAAATAGTCTTCCAATTAATTTTCAAAAAGTTACACTTTGTAACTTTTTATACGACCCCCTTAGACAAATTTGGTCAATCAGATAATTTTTATTTTTAATGCAACAAGATCATTAAATAAACCGCATATCTGTATCTTTAAAAGCAACTGAATTATGATAAAGGAAAAAAATATGACTTCTGCCACTTTTCCGTACCATATGAAAAACTGTTTCATCAGTGAAAATAGGGATCATAAACAAATTGACGATGGAAATTGTTTAGATCAAAATACGTTAATATGTGTCAAATTTTTTTATCACAAATACATCTAATAAAAGCATTACAAAGACAGAGACCATATAAAGCAGAGCACTACGCTGTTGGGTATCCTATGTATTAACATTCAGTTTTATCTTCTTTGTGATATGTCACAAATTTACATTTCTAATTTGATATATGGTTCCCATTCACAATGTTCAATTTTTAATTAAATATAACTCGCTCAATTTTAAAGATACAGATATCCGGGTTTTATAATGATCTTGTTGCATTAAAAATAAAAATTTTGTGATTGACCCAATTTGTCTAAGGGGGTCGTATAAAACTTTAAAAAGTGTAACGGTTTGAAAATTAATAGGAAGACTATTTTATTAACGTAGTCTTATTTCCTACCTTACTTTCAACATTTTTGCAATTTACATTGCCCACTTATGTATCTCCAACAGGTAAAGAACTAAATCGTGTTTCAATCTTTTTGGGACAACCTGTAGATTACCAGAAGTTTCTATGGATAGACTATAAATAGGATTCATCACTGAAGAGTTCAGTTGACTCATCGAAAAGTTCAGTTGACTCATCGAAGAGTTCAGTTGACGAGTGGAAAATTTACGAGTGACTGTGATACAATAACTGTGACGTTTGTTAATGTTTTAAGAATAGTGGCTTTGTTTTGTGAAATTATTGCCATCATTTTAGAATATTAACGCTTTTTCTGTGAAATTCGTGGAGCATTTAACAACTGTTTGACTGTATATTGTTTCTGTTTACTTTGTGCTTGTGAATAAACGTCAGTTATCTAGAAACTTGGACTCGTTCTTGTATCCTATGTATACACCCTAGATTCTAAAGGTTACATTCATAACAATATCAAGAACAGGCAGAGTGTGATATTTGTGCATTTTGTTATTAAATCTTACATAAGAGAATATGTTTTTGTTTTCGCGTGTGTGTGTCGCTGTATGTCATCTGTAGCGGAAAATCGAAGCTTCGGAGTCCTTAAAAACTTGCTACGAAGGTATTTTACGCCTACAAAGAATTCACATAGGTGATATGTATTTACTTTCCCTGCAATACATGGTAATGTATAGGGAAAGTATTTGAATCATGCCGAAAATCGCAACTCGAGTTTTCGATGGATCTACGCGTTTCGAGACCTCTAGAATACGAAAAAACTATTTTTAGCTTGACGTCTGTCTGGCTGTCTGTCTCTCTGTGTGTCTGTCTGTGCAATGTATGTATCCGGTCTAACTCAAAAAGTAATGGACCGACTTTAAAAAAATATGGTAGGTAAGTCACTTGGGTGTGATCCTGGTACTGGTTTGTTTTTGGTATAATTCTAAAAAGAACACCCCTGCCCCTTTTTTTGCTAAATGGCCGGTAAAAATCTAATGTATATACTGTAGCTTAAATACTAATTGAAAAATTTCAAAAAATTTGGTAGATAAGTTACTTGCGGGATACTGTGGTGCTGATTAGATTTTGGTACAATTCGGAAATGACAACCTGCTTTTTTTACGAAATGGCCCGTAAAAAACTCTAAAATCTAAAACAAAGTTTACGTATGCTCAAATGTATCAATTAGATGGTTGTCTTACACGTAATTTTTGAGGGGGGGGGAAATAATAATATCAACTCCATTACCTTAGAACTAACCGACCTCGAGATATTTGAGATTTTTCTCATTTTTGTTACGCCGTCTTTGGAAAAATTCGAATTACCAAATAAAAGCAAAATTTGAATTAAATTAATTCAGTGTAATTTTGTGCAATTGAACTCAATTTAATTAATTATTAAAGAAATAAAGGTAAAATGAATTTGAGTCCGCAAGGAAAGTCATGTGCTGCTCATATAAGATTTTTAAATTTGGAATTAGTTTAAAATTTACGAATTTTCAAAGCCAAAAATTTACTGTTTTCCACTATCTTGTCGAATCAAATATATTCATTCTTTCGTTGCAGTTTCAGATAGTATTCGAGATCTGGTGTTTTGATTAAATGGCTATTATCTCGACTGAAAACCAGCTGTTTTATAACTATGCTGATTTAATTTACCGATTTTCTAACTTTGCGGATTTAAAAGATCTCGTTCTAAATTATTTAATTTGGTATTAAAAATGGCTTTTACGTGCCCTAGAGGTACCAAAACGTGTAGATCCATCCAAAACTCGAGATGCGATTTTCGGCATGATTCCCATACTTTCCCTATACGTTACCATGTATCGCAGTGAAAGTAAAAATCTTCGATGGGCAGCACATGACTTTCTCTGCAGACTCATATTCACTTATGTCTTGAGTAATTCATTAAACTGAGTTTAATTCACAAAATAACAGCCACAATTATTTTATATTTCACATAATTTGCACTTTCAATTCAATTTTCCTTTTACTTTGATAACTGGATTTTTAAAGGTGGCTTAGCGATAATGCGAAAAAACTAAAATATCTCGAGAACGGCTAGTCCTAGAATAATCGGGTTGACCTTATTCTTTTCGTCGTTAAAAATTACGTATAAAATAAGCATTTAATGGATACATTTGAGCATACGTAGTCTTTGATTTTTATATGTATCGATTTCGCAGGACATTTTGCAAAAAAAGGTTTTTTTTCTGAATTGTACCAGAATCTAATCAGCAGCAGGTTAACCTACAAGTGATATATAAACTGTATTTTATAAAATGTACTCTATTAGTTTTCAGCTAGTGTGGATACAGACAATTTTTGCTAGTCATTTCGGAAAAAAGCAGGTTCTTTTATCTCGAATCATACGAAAATCTAACAAGCAACAGGGTTATCCCAAAGGGACTTACCTGCCAAATATTTTGAAATTATGTCAATTAGTTTTTCAGAGTAAGAGTGGATAAAATATCTGCACGCACAAACTGACAGATAGACACACAGACACATACACAGACGTCAGACAAAAAATAGTTTTTTCGTGTTCTAGAGGTCCCAAAAGTGTAGATCCGTTAAAAACTCGAGTTGCAATTTTCGGCACCATTCCAATACTTTCCCTACACATTACCATATATTGCAGGGAAAATAAAAATTATATTTAGGATCTACGTACAGCACGTTTTTAATGTTAATTTGTATGCAAGGCACTTTTCCGGTTCCTGACATGTAAGTACCCAATTTACTTATATTCCATTCATCTCTAAATTGGCAATTTTTAATACTGACAGCATCCGAAATAACCAATATAGTTCGTATTATATATTTTAATAATTAATTAATCAACTTAGCGTCATTTTTGCAATTTTAAGGATGTCTTCGTTAAGCTGAAGCGAAATACTTGTATCTGTATTTCATATTCTATTTGGATATTGTGCCAACAAGCACTAATAAACCAACCAACTGAAGCGAAAGATCGACAATTTGGCCATATTTCGCCAAATGAGTCGCCAAGTATCTGTTTTTCAATACCATCTGTCTGGCGCAGTATATCTTCTTTGGATCTTGTGCCAACAATCGCTAATCAACCAACCAACTGAAGCGAAATATCGACAAGTTGGCCATATTTCGCTAAGTGAACCTCTCGGAACAGATATGCCACATATTTACAAAAACAGAGTTGCAAAGCGAACATTTGCCAGGACTGCTACTGCTATCTCCATCAGATCTATTGATATCGATTCAAATGTCGCATGAGTGAGGGCGGGGAGCCCTGAGTGTGCATGCATGCAGCTGTTGTGTTCTGCACCTCATAGCACCAAAATAATGGCCTTATAGCACCAAAATAATGACCGCATAGCACCAAAATAACACATTTCAGTTCAATACGTCAGCTGCAAGTCACTAGCCGAAACTTAAATTATTTATAAAAATCTGATGTGGGCAGCACATGACTTTCCCTGCAGACTCAAATTCATATTTTCTTTATTTCTTTAATAATTCATTAGATTGAGTTTAATTGAACCAAATAACACTAAATTTGCATTTTTAATTCAATTTTTGTTTTTATTTGGTAAATGGATATTTTTCCGAAATCGGCGTAACGAAAATGCAAGAAATCTCAAGTATCTTGAGAACGGTCAGTCCTAAAGTATGATGGAGTGTCTTATATTATGGTCCTCTTCACAGAAATTGCGCATAAAACAAGAATTTAATTGATACATTTGAGCATACACTACTTAGTCTTTTTTTTTTAGATTTTGGCGATTTTGGCGGGACATTTCGTAAAAAAAGGCAGATTGTTCTTTCCGAATCGTACCAAAATCTAATCAGCACCAGAGTATCCCACAAGTAACTTATCTACCAAATTTTATAAAATTTGGTCAATTAGTATTTTAGCTAGAGTGGATACATGAAATTTTTGCGGGCCATTTCATAAAAAAGGGAGGGTTCTTCCTTTCCGAATCATACGAAATTCTAATCAGCACCAGAGTATCCAACAAGTAACTTATCTACCAAATTTTGTGAAATTTGGTCAATTAGTATTTTGGATAGAGCGGATAAATGAAATTTTACGGGCCATTTCGAAACAAAAAAGCGGGTTCTGTTTTTACGAATCGTACTAAAAACTAGTCAGCAACAGGATCACATCCAAGTGACTTACCTATTAAATATTATGAAATTAGTTTTTGAGTTAGAGTGGATACATACTATGCACGGACAGACACACAGACAGACGTCACGATAAAAATAGTTTTTTCGTATTCAAGAAGTCTCGAAACATGTAGATCCGTCGAGAACTCGAGTTGCGATTTTCGGCATGATTCCAATACTTTCCCTATACATTACCATGTATTGCAGGGAAAGTAAGAAACCTGATGTGGGCAGCACATGACTTTCCCTGCAGACTTATATTCACGTTCTCTTTATTTTAATTACATTTAACTAACTTTTAATTCAATTTTCGTTCTCATTTGCTAACTGGACTTCTTTTCAAAGGTGACGTAGAAAAAATACGAAAAACTAAAATATCTCAAATATCTCAAGAACGGTTAGTCCTAGTGTAATGCGGTTGGTCTTATTCTTTTTTTTTGTTAAAAATTACGTATAAAACAAGCATTTAATGGAAATATTTGAGCATACGTAGTTTTCTATTTTATAGTTTATCGATTTTTACGACCAATTTTACAAAAAAAGACAGGCTGTTTTCCGAATCATACGAAAATCTAATCAGAACCAGAGTATCCTAGAAGTAACTTATCTACCAAATTTTGTGAAATTCGGTCCATTAGTTTTTCAGTTAGAGTGGATACAAGCTTTTGCGGGCCATTTCGCTAAAAAAGGCGGGTTCTTTTATCCCGAATCGTACCCAGAACTAATCAGCACCAGTTTCGCCCACAAGTGACTTACCTACCAAATTTTATGAAATTCGGTCCATTAGTTTTGTAGTTAGAGTGGATACAAAATCTGCACAGACAGACACACAGACTTCATACTAAAAATGGTTTTTCGTATTCTAGAGGTCTCGAAACGTGTAGATCTGTCGAAAACTCGAGTTGCGATTTTCGGCATGATTCCAATACTTTCCCTATACATTACCATGTATTGCAGGGAAAGTAAGAAACCTGATGTGGGCAGCACATGACTTTCCCTGCAGACTTATATACACGTTCTCTTTATTTTATTTAAATTTAATTCACTATTAATTCAATTTTCGTTCGTATTTGTTAACTGGACTCATTTTCAAAGGTGGCTTAGAGAAAAAACGAAAATATCTCGAGAACGGCTAGTCCTAGTGTAATGGGGTTGGTCTAATTCTTTTCTTCGTTAAAAATTACGTATTAAACAAGCATTTAATGGATATATTTCAGCATACGCAGTTTTGTATTTTAGATTTTGTCGATTTTTGCGAGCCATTTTGCACAAAAAAGCAGGTTATTTTTTTTCGAATCGTACCAAAATCTAATCAGCATCAGCATCATCCACAATCGATTTATCTACCAAATTTTGTGAAATTCGATCCATTAGATCTTCAGCTAGAGTGGATACAAACTTTTGCTGGCCATTTCGCAAAAAAAGGCAGGTTCTTTTATCCCGAATCGTACCCAAAACTAATCAGCAGCAGATTCGCCCACAAGTGACTTACCTACCGAATTTTATTAAATTCGGTCCATTAGTTTTTTAGTTAGAGTGGATACAAAATCTGCACAGACAGACAGACACACAGACACACACACAGACGTCACGCTAAAAATAGTTTTTTCGTATTCTAGAGGTCTCGAAACGTGTAGATCCGTCGAAAACTCGAATTGCGAGTTTCGACATGATTCCAATACTTTACCTATACATTACCATGTATTGCAGGGAATGTAAAATAAAAAGTGTTCAAACTGTTGTCTAAATAACTCTGTAAAATATACTTTTTATGAACAGCATAAAAACATCAACCGGGCTGGCAAAAAAAAAAAAAATAAAAGCTTTCTTCTTCAGGATTATTAAACATCGTCACTGCAACAGTAAAGGCAAGAACTGGTCAGTCAATAAATAATCGCATCTCCTGACCTAGGAAGAAAATTCTTCCCAATCGAAAATTGCTAGGATATAAACATAATAGGAAAGGAAAAGAATAGAAAAAATAAACAGCGTTCTTCTTCAGGATAAACAAACATCTTAACTGCAACAGTAAAGGCAAGAACTCGGCAGTCAATAAATAATTGCACCACTTGACATTGGAAGAAAATTGTTCCCAATCGAAAAAAGCTAGGATATAAACATAGTAGGAAAGGAAAAGAATAGTAGAAGAATATAAAAACTGTTTCAAATCACTGAGTTCATTGAGAAAATGTTTCGATATTGTTCCACTGGTTTTCTACTCTTCTTTTATGCCTTTCCTTTCATTTTCAAAAATTCGTTTGAGAACAATTTTCATTTCTCTGTCACGTGATGGAACTTTTTATTGACTAAGGCGTTATTGCTTTTAATGGTGAAATTAATTGTTCCATTTATATTTGTCCTAATAGAGGTTGTTTTCACTTTTGGTACCAGTTGATACCTTTTTGAAACAATAAGTAATGAGATTTTCGTTTGAAAGGAAATTTTCAACTTGCATCTCGAAACATTATATTAAATATAACACTAAATGAGCCTAAGTATATATTTGTAGATATAAAATTACACATAGACGCTGGAAAACAAAGGTATTTATTACATATTCATGCTGCCTTAAATAAAATGCAATAAAAGAAAACACTTGTTATTTATATACTAGAAAATATATCTAGTCGCTCGTGATTTAAAATATATGAAAATTCTGTTTGCATTCTGAATCATATTAGTCTTGAAAAATATCCATAAGGATAGTTTAATTTTACAACAAAAACATTAAGAACTTCTGTTCTGGCTGCACAAAATAATCTTTTAAGGTGAATCGACAAATAAAACATCCTGATACCAATTGTAAATGAATTTGGGAAATGAAGTTTGGAAGTAATAAAATGAATGTGCTTTAATAGTAGTGCGTGTATTTTAGTATTTCCAATTAAGCATTTAGAAACGCCCTTGTAGTTAGATTTGGTGTCTATAATCTTGGCCGTTGTAGCTTAGTGTATCCAGACTTGAAGTTCGAAGGAATTTGATACCGGTTGTGTGGTAGGGCTGAATGTATCGTCTCCATAGATATTCGCATGTTTTTCTGCTGTCATTGCAGGTATCTACTAGACCATGCTGATGTGCGCATGAAAAGCACACAAATGGGTTTATTGATTATATTATCAGTAATAGAACCACATTTGATATTCTTATAAAAGGTATGATGCAAGTAAAAGATGTAAGTGATATTCGTATTAATAGTTATATATTTAAACAGTGCAATTTTAATACTTTTTATTGAATTTTTTGCAACATTGATTAGAGTGCATCAGTTTGAAAGCAAACTATACATATATTGCCTACTGACATTCCAGTCGATTTGACCACAGAAAGCAAAAGTGCTAGAAAATGAACCATTTTGTTAATGGGAAGGTTTCTAAAGGATGTGACGATGAATATGAAAGTCCAATGGAGTTTGAAACAACACTGAATCAACGTAATTTTTCGCTTCATTTAATTACTCGAACTATTTTAGATAGATCAAAAATTTTGAAAGATGCTTTGCTTCCTGAGGATGATTATCATCCATCTAATTATCATTACTTGCAGTAGATTTAGAATCACAAAAGTAAGATATATTCGTAAATAGTTATATTTTCAAACGTTGCAATTTTAATATTTTTTATTGAATTTTTAGAGACACTGATTGGAGTGCATCTGTCTGAAAGCAAACTACAGATATTGCCGACTGACAGTCCACTCGATTTGACCACGGAAAACACATGTGAGTGCGAAGAAATGGACTGTTTCGTCAGTGAGGTGATTTTTGAAGGAAGTGAAAATAAATTTGAATGTCTAATGGAACTGGGAACAGCATTGAATTAAGGTATATTTTGCTTCATTTAATCATTCGCACTATTTCATATGGATCAAAAAATGTTGAAGATATTTTGCGTTCTGAAGATGATTGTCATCCATCTGTTATCATTATATACGTTCATAAAAGTAAGAGATAGATGCATTTTCAAACAATGCAACTTTGACAGTTTTTATTTAATTTATTAAAGAACAATGTACATAAAATACTATCATTTATCTGATCGTGAGAGTTTCAAGAATCTTCATAAAGTTATTAGAAGTAAGATAACAATGTCTTACATTATATACAGGGTGTCCCAGGGTGTTTGGATTACTTTGTCTGTGTCTGTGATTATGCATCTTCTAATTGTGATTATGTTTATATAAATTACATCACATCTGTTGATTTTGAATGAAATTAAGTCATTGGCATGTACTAAATTCAGTAGTTTTGATGGGATACCAGCATGAAGGGGATATTGTGATATTATTATTTATTCAAACTTTGCTTTTTTAGACAAGTTGTAAATTACAAAGTGTTTTTAGATATATGGAAAATTTCCAAGACCTATCTTATTTTCAAAATTAAGCTCAATAATGAATGTCACTAATTATTATAGGCATGGTTTTTTTTGTCTGGGTTTTCGAAAGTGTTTAAAAGTATTATTTTTAGGAAAATATATTTTATGGTTTGCAATAGAATCTGGACCACCACGGTTTTACAAAAAAAGTTTTACTGTGTCTAATTTGTTCATGAACAATTAAATTACTGCAGCTTTGAATCGAAATGGTGAACTTTATGTAATCTACACTGAAATTTTAAAGGATTTGATGTGACTCATTTTGATATTCTTTTCTATATATTATTGGTTATGAGTTTACACCAAATGGAAAATAAAGAAATTGATAAAAGGCAAATTTCATGTAATTTCCAATAATAATCAATTTCGTGGATTATTTTGTAGATTGTATTTGTAAACATTTTCAGTTGTAGTGAAAGATGTATGGTGTCCGCATTACATGTTTAATTTTTTTACTCGCCAATCTATCCATAGCAAGCGAAGTAGATGCTTAAAGCAATTTAGTAAATGCAAAAGTATGACGAAAATTTTACCACCTATAAAATTTTAAAACTGCAATAAAATGACTTTATGTTATAAACAGAAAAACAAAATTTAATTAAATTAAAAAGTTCCCGAATTGAATTTACCGAATTTAAAAATGGATGTTATTTTTCAGATAATATGAATTATAAAAAAATTGAAGAATAATTCAGTCAGTTGAGATGAATTAGAGATTTAATTGATGATAAGAGGACATTTGAAAATGAGACTGACTTCTCAAACATTCAGCATCAACGGTTTTATTCCAAGTTCTGTCGATCATAGTTCCACGTTGATTGATAAAGAACACTTCTAAAGCTGGGCGATACACTACTGCAAGAACAATAGCATTTGCAACTTTGCTATATCAGCGCCTTCTGTGGATCGGCATAGAACTACGAACGCAAGCTTGAAGTAAGCAGCTTTGTGCCATTTCTGACGAGCGCCTCGGTCAGGGTCTTCAAGTTTGAAGTGAAACAGATATCTGACACCTTCTGGTACGTCGCACTGACTGGATCGAAGAAGAAGAAGCTTGGAGTAAGGCTCCTGAATATAGAATAAATAGCAGCAAACAGGGAGAAACTCTGTTACTAGCTTATTCATGAAAAGTTATTAAAAGAACAAAATTAAAGAAGTTTATAGAAATCGCTTAAAATCGCCAAAGTTGTGATATTTAGTCACATTCATCCACAAAGTCACCGAATTTGGTCACCAAGGTTTAACGACCCAGACCTTCAAATAAATACAGTTTTCTGATGGGGATTACTAACAACATAATGTCACATCCGTTATATACTTTTATTTCATCACCATGCATTACTTCCATGATTTGCTCCGTACACCGCTCTATGAGATGTTTCACATCAAAAATAAATGTTTGATGAGAGAACTTAATGCTTGTGAATCCAATGAACTTCACAACTTGGTTTCTGAACATGTCTTTAGATTTTCCTTTTAATTGATATCCTATTCTTATAGTCAGGACAGATGCAAATGAGTAATGTGCTTATCGCCCCGGTGTCAGAGAGGGGAGTGCCCATTACACGCACTGAGCTGAAGAGTTTTGAAGAGATAGACCTTTACTTCACTTTATGTACATTAACCAATTTGTCTTTATGAAAAATATAAAAGAATGATTCTTAAACAAAAATACTTAGGATTTTATAAAAGTACGCACTCGATGCAGTTCATGCAATCATCAAATAAAAGAAATTCGTAGATGGAAAAGTCATATCCACTACAAAACTCACTGTCAGAAACTTTCTTTAATAAAATAAAAGTTCTGTCCTAATAGTACTTTTTAAAAATAAAATTCTGAAAATAAATTCTCTTACGATAAGAAATGATATATTTTTCGATAAAATACATTTTTGATACAGAATATCCTAAATTTTTTACTCTGAGGATTTGAGTTGTTGTTTCTTCTGTGAATAATTCTCTATATCAACACAAAACACTTTTAGCTTTTCTAAAATATAGTTTGCTTTCTGTGGTGCCCATTAATGAAAAAGAATATTAAGTTAGATTCTAGACTTCTTAAATTTTTCATAATTAACTTGGTCGATGATCGTAATTCATAAAACATGGCCGAAATATCGTATAGTCGTGAAACAGTCTGCGTTGTGCCGCTAATTAAGCCACCAAATTACCTTTAATGCGAGCTCCTGTAAAAAAATAATTATTAACGTCATGCTACTCAATTAATTGCAACATTTTTTAACTTTAAAATAACATTTATTAAGAACATTTGGTTAATTATTAAATTAATTATAACAATTATCATGAGTTGCAGAGGAGATTGGACATGTGAGACCAGATAAGTTCATATCTGCCGGTGAAAGATAGCTTCGAAGAGTGTGTGACTTCTACGTAATTTGCACCTATCATAGAAGCGTCCATACCCAAAACCATTAACACCTTTTTAGAATATCTGAAGTTTTCAAACAACTCGAAAACAATTTCGATATCGCGGATATCCAAGGCATCTCCTGGATGCCTTCAATAACTTTAAATCAACCCTCAAAGGATAGGACTTTCAAACTTATTCAAATGTTCTGCAAGTAACAGAATCTCCAAATCCGCCCAAATTAATCAGCTTAATTATTGCTGCATGCCTGCGCTCATTTGGGCTTGTTGCAGTGAAGAAGGAAATCCGATGTTGTCCGAAATTACTGGATACCTATTTATCTTTATTAGCGGTTTATTGTACGTTGTGATCCAGAACTGATTGTGCACAAAGTCACTTTCTATAATTCTTTGCTTTTAGATTCTACCTACATCGATATTTTTTCTGTGTGTAAATTAAAGGAATTCCTATATTTACTCTGAAAATCAATACAAAAAAATCTAATGTGGGCAGCACACGATTTTCCTTATATAATAGTAGGTATAAAATGCCGGTTGAGGGCCACATCGGGGAGGCTGTGCAGAGGACTCTGGAGGGAGACTTCCTCCGGGAGGAAGGCTCCTCTGGAGATATCGACTGCTCTGTGAGGCGGTGCAGCACCGGTTGCCTCTCGGAAGGATGACTCATAGCCTCAGGTGGGAGGCACTTTGACCGGAGTGCATTGCACAAAGAGGGGAGGAATTGCGAAAGAGTCCTCCGACGGATGACCTTTGACTGGAGGGACTTGTAAACAGGATGTAGCAATCAGCGATTGATAACTTTGGGGATGACCTTTGACCGGAGCTCTTAGCACACGTCCTTTCTCCACGATGGCTAATAACAAAGTGAACTCGCTTATCAGCGGTGACGTAGTTAAAGCGCCCTCTATCGAAAGTTGGTGAGGTGCTGCCATCTATTGGCATTTTTTTTTATTTCCAAAAGAATTTAATTTTTATTTGTCAAGACTGGGGTTCAAACTCGGAGCTGTTCGATTAGAAGACTGGCATCTTATCCACGACGCCACAGCGCTAATGTCTCGTAGAATCTTATCGTGAATTCCTAGCCTGCGAAAGTAAACGGGAGATAGATTATTTTCTGTGCTAAGAACATTGGAAATTATTAGAGGGAATGTATCTAACAAAAGGGATACTTATTCATTTTTCGGTATGTTTCCAATTGTTTTTCGGCGTGTTTAAAAACAGAATTTTAAGTGAACACAAAAATTGTGTTAAGCGGATTCGTGAACAAGATTCAATCATTTTAAGTGTTGTGAACACCATGATTTTCTTTCTAGAATAGGATTCGTTCGAAATGATTTTAAGTGTATGTCTAAAAAGGGATTTAATACTCAAGTATGGTTACGCATTTTCAAAAGTGTTAAGGGGATTTTATATAGTGAATAGGATTCAACCATTTTAAGTGTTGTGTACTTAAAAAAAATGTAATACTGCATTATACTTAGCTATTTTCAAAAATTGTATTAAGTGATCAAGATTTAACCATTTTTAATGTTGTGTGTGTGCGTATTTAAAACTCGAATATAATATTAAGTTACGGACTTCCAGTGAACACAAAATTGTGTTATGCGGGGATCATGAACAAGATTCAACCATTTGAATATGAAATTGTGTTAAGCGGATTGAATCATTTTAAGTGTGCATTTAAAAACAAAATGTAATACTGCATTATACTTAGCTATTTTCAAAAATTGTATTAAGTGAACAAGATTCGACCATTTTAAGAGTGTATGAATCCAACACCACAATTTTTAACATGTACAAGATATGATTAGACCGAAATTATTTTAAGTGTGTGTGTATTTAAAATCAAAATCTACTAGACAATTATGAATTTCCACTGAATATAAATTGTGCATGAACAAGATTCGACCATTTTAGGTGTGTGTCTATTTAAAAACAAATTTAAACTCATAATGCATTATACTTAGCTATTTTCAAAAATTGTATTAAGTGAACAAGATTCGACCCTTTTAGGTGTGTGTGTTTAAAACACGAATATAATATTAAGTTACGGATTCCCAGAGAACACAAAATTGAGTTAAGTGGGTACGTGAACTAGATTCAACCATTTTAGGTGTGTGCGTATTTGAAACACGAATCTAATATTAAGTTACGGATTTCCAGTGAACACAAAAATTGTGTTAAGTGGATTGAACCATTTTAAGTGTTGTGAACACTATGATTTTTTCTAGAATAGGAATTAACGGAAATGATTTTAAGTGTTTGTCTAAAAACGGATTTAATACTTAGGTATTGTTATGCATTTTTAAGAATTGTGATAAGGGGATTTTAAATAGTGAATAGGATTTAACTATTTTAAGAGTTGTGTATTTAAAAAAAATGTAATACTGTATTATTCTTATCTATTTTCAAAATTTGTATTAAGTGAACAAGGTTTAACCATTTTAAGCGTGTGTGAGTGTGTGTGTGTATATATTTAACACTATGCTTTGCAAGTTTTTAAAATAGATTTTACAGTTTCAAATAATAATTGTCTGTTTTAAACTAACATGCTGACAGATTGCATATATATATATGGTAAATATTTTGGTAAGCTTACTTAAAGTTTGAATATTAAGACACATTTTATATATATTTTAAATTCTCACAAAAATAGTTAACAAAGAAATTGTAACTCACGAGCGACGTCTTCACAGCTTGCTGTCCACACTGCAAATGAGCCATATGCTCTCATTACTCTATTAAAATGAGCTTACATCTGTGACTTCAGCATTTTGAGCTGTTGCCACTTATTTTCTCTTAATGTTATATTTTTTTAATAACTGGGTATTATTACCCTCCTTGTACTAACCACTGATTTACCATATACAATCTGAATAGTGTATGTTATGCATGATTTAATCATTTTTAAAGTGATCGGTGTAATTTAAATATCGAGGTTTAGAATTTAACAAAACTATGGAACACGAATCGAACATTTTCACAGATGTGTGTACACCCCAAAATTTTAGCATTAAGTTTAAAATAAATAAATAAAATAAAAGCCAGCCAATTAGATTTGACCATTTTTACAGTAATGGGTGTAATTTTAGTACCATTATAGAATTTAGAAGTGAGTGTACAGTTTCGACTATTTTTACAGGACGCCAATACATTTTAAAATCTATTGAATAGGAATGGACCATTTTTCACGTACATGTACCTAGATTTCAACACCCAGTATTAAAACCTGCTAAACATGAAACGAGTAAGTATTGTGTGAGATTTTATAGCACTAACTTTTAAACTTTTTAAATTTTTAAAAATGTCCAAAATAGTTGTATTTCATCGGTAGACATAAATTGTATGGAGTACATTTTTTTTTAAATATTTGTTTCGATAGCCTTTAAAATAGATTTCTACGGTTGAACATTACGGTTATAGGATTTTCTAAATATGAATCGACTGTTTGAACTACCAATGGTGTTTTTACCGATTCAAATATTTGCATGACAATTATTTCGATGAAGCCGAGCTTAGTTGAAGTTTGAATATTTAGACACATTTTATATAATTTTTATATTCACACTGAAAATAGTTAACAAAATTGGAAATCACGGAGCGGCGTCTTCACTAGCTGCTGTCCAATCTACAAATGAGTGATACACTCTCATTACATTATTAAAAATTAGATCTTATCTATAATGACGTCATCATTTTGACCTGTTGCCAACAGGCAGTTATTCTTTCTTAATTACACATTTTTTTAATAACTTGCTATTAACCGCCTTATGCTAACCAATTTTTTTTTTAATTTCATATAAGCAGATATTCCATATACCTTCTAAAAGTTAAGTTATAGTTTTGAAAAAAACAAACATTAGAGACGTATTTTATGTATGAATCCGTTCAAGTGGAAATCCGACGATTGTAAATGCATGATTGAACCTCGCATTTCCATAGACACTACCAAAATGTGTGGATCTTATTTTGAAAAATCTACTCCGAGAAAGAATATGTATATGAATACATATTTTGTATAAATATAGATCCCTCCACACACAATATGCAAGCCAACGACTCACACACTGAATACATTCCAAATCGGCCATATAGCTTATCGCGCTTATCAGTATATTAGATAGTAACCCGAAGTTCATGTTCGTAGAGCCAGAAAATTGAAAAATTGCACAACACTTAGTGTATGACTATCAAATAAGAGCTAGGTTTTTAATGTTACAACAACGTTTATGGTCATTAAATCACTATATTTTTTAAAGCTGCCTTAAAGGAGAATAGAATATCACTTACTGTTTTTAAGGATATGCGATTGTTAACATTTAATTTAAATGAAAGGGTGACCCTCTTAGACATGTACACTACATTGCAATAGCATTAAAATATGAAATATATGCAATTATCATTATAATTAAAAGAAACATATAATGCGATATGATATCTTAATACGAGACATTACTGACATGCACATAGAAATGTCAAAATTTCGCGGCTGTAGGTGCTCCATAAGACCATTCTGCTCTTAATAAATGAACACATTTGAATGTACATATTTCACAACACATGGGAAATGACAGGACTAAACTAAGATCCACGACAATTTTTACACTTATTACAGAATAAATCCCAGCTTTGTAGATTTTTAAGAAAGAGCAAAATTTTCACTGATTCTTAGAGATTGAAACACAACATTCTTTATGAATCTTCATACTTTAGAGAATGGAACATAACTTAGCACCTATTTTTAATGAATAAGGGTATTTCAGAATTTTAACATTGATCATAAATTTTATGATATAAACTCTGTAAATTGCAAATATATTTCGTTACGAAACTCAAACTGTAGACATTTGATATGAGTTAAATAATTTTTTTTTATTATATTATTTATTTATTTATTTATTTTTATATTTTATTTTAAAAAGCGAGATTAGTAAACCTGTTACACTTGAATGTATAAATACATAACCCATGATCACATAACAGTTTTTTTTTTAAATGGAACATGCTAAAAAAATAAAATGAGTTGATGAACGTTAATAAGAAGTTCAATTTGAAAGATAAAAACCCATGTAATGAATCTATTCTTCATAAAATGCACATTAATCATTATTTGTGTTGTAAATTTAAACAAATAAGTTAAAATAATTTCCTTATCGCACTTTCATAGTCCTCTGATTTGAATGCCTTGAAAAAATTCCGATCATACTAGCAAGACTTCTTCACCACGCAGCAAAACTTTCTTTGCTATGTTATTAATGTCAAGATTTAGAAGTACTTGTTCAGTCACTCTGTCATACATTTCTAATGGAGTGCTGTAAAGATATTCATGGTAACTCTGATCTTCAATTTGAGAAACACAGCCGACACATTTGAAAAGTTTTCTTACATGACACATGATGTTGTCATGAATACAGGAGATTAATTGCTCAAATGCGAAATTTTTGTCACAAATAAGTGTTGGTAGAAAGGTTATAGTGTTCTTTATTTTTAATATTTGAGCAGGAAGCCACTCTATAAATATACTTTCTCGAAGTTTTATACTAATGTTGTTAACACAATTCTGTAAACATGCTATTTGATATTTATGTAAGGTAATATGACACTGTGTTAGACAAAATTTTGAATCATATAATTGAATTATTTTCTGCAAATGCAGTTTTCCGTTGTCATTGAAACAGAACAACTCATTGCGACTGACGAAAGCGGTATCTGCATATAGAATATTGAACGACCACAATTTTTGAGAAAATTCACTCCATGTAGCAAGTGGCAGAGTAACGCCTTCACGCGTAAGCTGTAATTCATTTCGCTCGTTTGAGAGATATTTCTATATATACACTTTTAACTTCCTAAATGCCAACCTAAATGCCAACGACGGAGCTCATCTTGCACAAAATCTGAAGAAGGAGATTCAGTCGAAACTGATTCTGTAGTGGAGGATAACACTCCGCTATGTGTTAGAGCACAAGAAAGCAGATCTTGAGTTGAGTTTCCAACCTCGGTGAGAACTTGGGAATTGACAACGGTAGATGTTTCTGCTGGGGTTATGGAAGACATAAGATAGGTCTCTAACCAATCCACAGCAAACTTTTGTGAGGGTGAATTAATCACATCTGAGACAATGTCCACAGATTTTGTTTCTTCTAGGGCAGGAACAGACAACTCGGCACAATTTCCACTAAAAATTATTTGCTCGAGTGATGGCATACTTTGAATTTCAGACATTATTTTTAGATAGTAGCATCCAACTGCCACATTCACAGTATAAGGCACCACAGTATAAGGCATTCACAGTATAAGGCACTATTCAGATTGTATATGGTAAATCAGTGGTTAGTACAAGGAGGTTAATAACACCCAGTTATTAAAAAATATTACATTAAGAAAAAATAAGTGGCAACAGCTCAAAATGCTGACGTCACAGATGTAAGCTCATTTTAATAGAGTAATGATAGCATATGGCTTATTTGCAGTGTGGACAGCAAGCTGTGAAGACGTCGCTCGTGAGTTCCAATTTGTTTGTTAACTATTTTCTGTGAGAATGTAAAATATATATAAAATGTGTCTTAATATTCAAACTTTAAGTAAGCTCACCAAAATATTTGCCGTATACATATTTGAAATCTGTGAAAATGTTAGTTTAAAACAGACAATTGTTATTTAGAACTGTAAAATCTATTTTAAAAGCTTGCAAAGCATAGTGCTAAACACACACATACAATAGCTAAGTATGAAAATAGCTAAGTATAATACAGTATTACATTTTTTTTAAATACACAACACTTAAAATAGTTAAATCCAATTCACTATATAAAATCCCCTCAACACATTTTTGAAAATGCATAACCATACTTGAGTATTAAATCCATTTTTAGACATACACTTAAAATCATTTCGGTTAATTCCTATTCTAGAAAAAATCATAGTGTTCATAACACTTAAAATGGTTCAATCCACTTAACACAATTTTCGTGTTCACTGGAAACCCGTAACTTAATATTAGATTCGCGTTTTAATTACGCACACACATAAAATGGTTGAATCTTGTTCACTTAATACAATTTTTGAAAATAGCTAAGTATAATGCACTATGAATTTAAATTTGTTTTTAAATACACTCACACCTAAAATGGTGGAATCTTGCTCATGCACAATTTATATTCAGTGGAAATTCAGAATTGTCTAGTAGATTTTGATTTTAAATACACACACACTTAAAATCATTTCGGTCAAATCATATTCTGTACATGTTAAAAATTGCAGTGTTAAATGCATACACTTTTAAAATGGTCGAATCTTGTTCACTTAATACAATTTTTGAAAATAGCTAAGTATAATGTAGTATTGCATTTTGTTTTTAAATACACACTTAAAATGATTCAATCCGTTTAACACAATTTTATATTCAGCCCGTAACTTAATATTACATTCGTGTTTTAAATACGCACACACCTAAAATGGTTGAATCTTGCTCATGATCCTCACATAACGCAATTTTGTGTTCACTGGAAGTCCGTAACTTAATATTATATTCGTGTTTTAAATACGCACACACACAGCATTTAAAATGGTTGAATCTTGTTCACTTAATACAATTTTTGAAAATAGCTAAGTATAATGCAGTATTCCTTTCTTTTAAATACACAACACTTAAAATGGTTGAATCCTATTCACTCTATAAAATCCCCTTAACACAATTTTTGAAGATGCGTAACAATACTTGAGTATTAAATTCGTTTTTAGACATACACATAAAATCATTTCGAACGAATACTATTCAAGAAATGAAATCATAGTGTTCACAACACTTAAAATGATTGAATCTTGTTCACGAATCCGCTTAACACAATTTTTATGTTCACTTAAAATTCTGTTTTTCAAACACGCCGAAAAACAATTGGTAACATACCGAAAAATGAATAAGTATCCCTTTTATTAGATACATTCCGTCTAATAATTTCCAATGTCCTTAGCAGAGAAATTAATCTAACTCCTGTTTACTTTCGCAGGCTAGGGATTCACGATAAGATTCTACGAGACATGAGCGCTGTGGCGTAGTGGAAAAGATTCCAGTCTTCCAAACGAACAGCTCCTGGTTCGAAGCCTAGTCCTGACAAGAAGAAATTAAATTATTTTCGAAATAAAAAAAATGCCGATAGGTGGCAGTACCTCACCAACTTTCGCCAGAGGACGCTTTAACTACGTCACCGCATTTGTTATCAGCCATCGTGGAGGAAGGACGTGTGCTAAGAGCTGCTGTCAAAGTTCATCCCCAAGGTTATCAGTCGGTGATTGCGACATCCTGTTTACAAGTCCCTCCAGTCAAAGGTCATCTTTCGGAGGGCTCTTTATCAATTCCTCCCCTCTTTGTGCAATGCACTCCGATTCAAGTGCCTCCCATCTCAAAGAGGCTATGAGTCATCCTTCCGTGAGGCAACCGGTGCTGCATCGCCTCACAGAGCAGTCGATAACTCCGAAGGAACCTTCCCCCGGAGGAATCCTCCAACAGGAGTCCACCTTCCCGAAGTGGCCCTCAACCGGCATTTTATACCTACTTTTAATGCAATGAATTTACTACTTTTACAGCAAAAAAATAGGTTATTCGTATAGTAGATACTTATATTCTTTCCAAGATATTGAATTTTCGTCAATTAGTGGTCATTTTCAATGATTTAGCGTCGTTTTTTTCCATTTGGCGAGGTTTTCGTTAATTTGGCAACATTTTTGTCGCCAAGTTGGCGACATTCCGCCAAATTCGTAACCAAAATCTCGCCAAGTGTTATGGACGGAGAAATAGGTTATTCTTATAGCAGATAAATGACTATTGGAGTTCAAATACAAAAGCATTACTTAAAGTATCTTTTCTGCTGAATGGAAAGAGCTAGATCCACGATAATGATGTCACAAAATTTATCGCATGATATTACATATGAAAAGTGAACATGTTTCTCAACAGTTAATATATTTTTTTTTATTTTATGGGATTTTTTGATAAATTTTTTTGAAAAATGTGCAATATCTCGAGAACGGTTCATGCTAGCGTTCTAAAGTTTATGTCAATCGTTTTCTAAGGAAGAATTACATAAGAAATATCTATTTGCGTAACTTTTTTAAAGGTTTTATCAAATTTTTGATAATTTTTTCAACGTTTCACTCGAAAATTTAGGGGAGTTCTGAACATTCGATTGCGTATAAAAACAATGAGCTTCCAGTATTCACGGATTATGATTTTTGTACCAAATTTTATTCGAATCGCTCCATTCGTTCGTGAGATATCGTCCCCACAGACTCACTGACACACACAGACATCACCTCAAAAATGTTTGATTCGTGATCAGAGATGCTTGAAACGTGCTCTCCCGTCGAAAATTTGAATTCGAATTTTCGAACCCGTCACAATACTTTCCTTATACGTTATGTATATAAGGAAAGTAATATAGATAAAGCACTCCGGCATAATAGCATATGACATTAATATAGCACTATCAAAGTTCTCTAACACACATACAAAGATTTGAAGGAACCCAAAATACTTATCTCGCTCTTTTAACTTCTTTAATTTCTTACTCAGAAAAAACCGCTTTAGAAACGCTCCTCCATATTTAATGGGAAGTTCAGACAAGCCGAGTGAAAACTTGTTATTTCTCACTGAAGTTCAATTGGTGACTGTGCTCATTTTCTTTTGAAAGCACTTAGAATTGTGCAAGTTGAAGTATTTTTTCAGTACTCTTAGAATGTACTGTGGAATACTGAGAAATTTATCGTTTATATTGGGGTTTAAGCTTGGAATGAGATAACGTAAAAGGGCTTCAGGATAAATGTAATTTATTTGAAAGGAGTTTTCATTTCCCTTTTTACAGCCATTGTCAATGCTCTTACTTTTATGGTAGTTGGTAAGTTTGTTATTTTCCTTACAAACCTAGTACAATGTGTAAGGAAGTTATTGTGATGAGGTTGAAAATTCGAATTCGAGTTTTTCGTGGACGAGCGCATCTGAGCATGAATCGAACATTTATAAGGAGACATCTGTGTATGTATGTTAGTGTGTGTGTGTGTTAGTATATGTGTTGTTTGTGAGATTGTGGACGCAATATATCATGAATGAATGGAATGTTTCGAAAGAATTTGTTAAGATTATTGCAGTGAGTGATTGCTGAATTGATTACGATTGATTATGATAAATGCTATCGAAAGTTCGGAAGGACCCAATTTTTGAAAAAATTCTAAAAAATGAGAATATTCAATGATGTTATAAAATATTTTTTGCCAACGACTTGCTCGGCTGCCGGATTGTGGATTCGAGTTGCACCAGCGGGCATGGATGTTAGGACGTTGGGCGCAGTGTGTTCCGCATCCACTGATGCACCGGGGCAACGTCAGATGACGACTAAATGGTTCACGATGCTGGCCTATGCATAAGCAAATGATGGGATGTATCAAGTGCCTGGTCATTTATAATTAATAAATGAAATAATATTTTATATGCAATTTTTCATTTTATAATTAATGATAGAAACTTTAGAACCTAATCTTGAACCGTCCTCAATATATTGATATTTTTTAAGTTAAAAGACAAAAACCGCAATCGAATATTCTGAAGAAGATCCTCAACTTTTTTAAGAAAGTTTGGAAAATATCATCAAAAATTCAAACGATTAAAAAAAGTTACGTAAATAATAATTTTTTGTGTACTTTTTCATTAGAAAACGATTGACATAAACTTTAAAACGCTAGCATGAACCGTTTTCGAGACATTGCATATTTTTTAAATAAATTTAAAAAAAAAACATAAAATTAAAAAAAAAGTATTACCTATTGTGAAATAGGTTCACTTTTCATATGTAATATTATTTGATAAATTTGTTAACATGACCTTCGTGGATCTATTTCGCTCCATTCACGAGAGAAGATATTTTCTGTAATAGTTTCGTATTTGGACTGCATTAGTCATTTATCTACTATAAGAATAACCTATTTCGTCGTTCATAACGCTTGGCTAAATTTTAGTGACGACTTTTGTGACATTTTTGCGTGTTTTAAATTGACGAAAATGTCGCCAGATTGATAAAATTGACGCTAAATCAATGCAATTGACGACTAATGGAAAATATTCAATATCTTGGAAAGAACATAAGAATCGACTATGGATTGGCCTATCCATCCGTCCTCAATGCTTGACGAAAAATTTAGCGGGAAGTCGCTTATTTGGCGACATTTTTAAATGCTGCCAAATTGACGAAAATGCTGCTAAATTGATAAAAATATCGTCAAATTGTTAAAAATGACCCAGCAGACTTATATGTAGCCTACACCAATGCCTTGTGCAAGGTTGGCAGTCCGCCTGCGGCATGCGAGGTATTGTTTAGCAAATTTTAATCCTGTCCTATGACCGGTACACCTTCTAGTATATAAGAAATGTTCTTCACCTTGTTGTTTGTAACATTTGGCGAACACGTCGAATAATCTAGCGAAAAATACGAAAAAAAGAGTAAATACGAAAAAATTAAAATATCTCGAGAACGGCTAGTCCTAGAGTAATGAGGTTGATCTTATTCTTTTCTTCGTTAAAAATTACGTATAAAACAAGCATGTAATGGATATTTTGGAGCATACGTAGTCTTTTATTTTAGATTTTGTGATTTTTGAGGGGCCATTTTGCAAAAAAAGGCAGGTTATTTTTTCCGAATCATACCAAAATCTAATAAGCTCTAGGGTAACCCACAAGCGACATATCTACATAATTTTGTAAAATTTGATCCATTAGTTTTTTAGCTAGAGTGGATAAAATTTTTACGGGCCATTTCGCAAAAAAAGGCGAGTTTTTTTATTCTAAAACGTACCCAAGACTAATCAGCACCAGATTCGCCGACAAGGGACTTACCTACCAAATTTTATGAAATTAGGTCAATTAGTTTTTTAGTTAGAGTGCATACAGGATATGCACAGACAGACACACAAACACACAGACAGACATCACGCTAAAAATAGTGTTTTCGTATTTTAGAGGTCTCGAAACGTGTAGATCCGTCGAAAACTCGAGTTGCGATTTTCGGCATGATTCCAATACTTTGCCTATACATTACGATGTATTGCTGGGAAAGTAAAAATCTAATGGAAATAAAACCGAATGTTTGATTTGCAATCAGTAGTTTCTTAAAATTAAAAATCCAAATTTTTGTAATAATATGCTTATATCAATAATGCACTTAATTTTTCGTTGTTTAATTTGGAAAGGTAGATTGCGTTATTATGACAATCATAGTTGTCGACAATTGAACATAAGCAAAAACCATACCATAATGTTGTTGTTCTTACACATGAATTTATTGTAAATCAATCCATTACATAACTGGAATCATACAAATATAAAGGTAGAAATACAAAACAGATTAAACTAGCTAAACATAAAAAAATAATATTAAATCAAACAAACACAAACTCCATGAGAAGAGGTCAAAGAAACAGAGAGATATCATAGACACTAGCCATTACTCTTATTCGCCAATAACCATGATGATATCGGCCTTGAATTCGAATCGTGTATAAATTTGAGGCATTTGGTGACTTATTAGTATAAATAAAATGATTCATTCATACTCCAGTACAAAATCCTCATCAACATGAAATTTGATGAGGATTGGTGAATTGTTTAGCGTCCAAACAGAAAATTTGTACAAAAAGTATAATTTCCCAAGAATGGAAATAAATAGATTCTCAAGAATGATTTAACGGATTTGTCACATAACAGTGCACATGGAAAGTGAGCATATTTGACAATCTACCTTTCTAATTAAGTGATATAATTCGGACGAGAATTGAACCGTCGGGAAAGCACGAGGAGCTAGCTCAGTTAAAGGTAACCTGTGAGCAGTCACAAAAGCACTACGACTCATACTCGGGCTTATTGAAGACATTTTCAGGCTCTTTCAAAATGAGACGAGGTTATCAAAGGCGGATAATCTAGTATTATAGCAAGACAAGAGTTCTGATGTGGGCAGCACATGGCTTTCCCTGCAGACTTATATCCACGTTATCTTTATTTTAATTAAATTTAATTCATTTTCAATTCAAATTTCGTTCTCATTTGGTTACTGGACTTATTTTCAAAGTTGGAGTAGAGAAAACGCGAAACACTAAAATATCTCGAGAACGGATAGCTCTAGTGTAATGGGGTTGATATTATTATTTTCTTCTTTAAAAATTACGTATAAAACAAGCATTTAATGGATATATTTGAGCATACGTAGTCTTTTATTTTAGATTTTGACGATTTTGGAAAAAAAGGCAAGTTATTTTTTTCCGAATCATACCAAAATCTAATACGCACCAGGCTAACCCACAAGCGACATATGTACAGAATTTTGTGAAATTCGGTCCATTAGATTTTTAGCTAGAGTGGATACATTTTTGCGGGCCATTTCGCATAAAAAAGCGCGTTTTTTTATTCCGAAACGTACCCAAAATTAATCAGCACCAGATTCGCCTACAAGGGACTTACTTACCAAATTATATGAAATTCGGTCAATTAGTTTTTTTAATTAGAGTGGATACAGAATATGCACAGACAGACAGACACACAAACACACACACAGACATCACGCTAAAAATAGTTTTTTGTATTCTAGAGGTCTCGAAACGTATAGATCCGTCGAAAACTCGAGTTGCGATTTTCGACATGATTCCAATACTTTCCCTATACATTACCATGTATTGCTAGGAAAGTAAAAAATTAATGGAAATAAAACCGAATGTTTGATTTGCAATCAGTAGTTTCTTGAAATGAAAAATCCAAATTTTAATAATAATATGCTTATATCAATAATGTAAACTTTTCGTTGTTTAATTTGGAAAGGTGGATTGCGTTACTATGGCAACAATAGTTGTCGACAATTGAGCATAAGAAAAAACCATACCATAATGTTGTTGTTTTTACACATGAATTCATTGTAAATCAATCCATTACATAACTGGAATCATAAAAATATAAGGGTAGAAATACAAAACAGATTAAACTAGCTAAACACGAAAAAAGAATATTAAATCAAACAAACACAAACTCCATGAGAAGAGGTCAAAGAAACAGAGAGATATCATAGAAACTAGCCGTTACTCTTATTCGTCGATAACCATAATGATATCGGCATTGAATTGGAATCGTGTATAAATTTGAGGCAATTGGCCACTTATTAGTCCAAATAAAATGATTTATTCATATTCCAGTACAAAATCCTCATCAACATGAAATTTGATGAGGATTGATGAATTGTTTAGTGTCCAAATACAAAATTTGTACAAAAAGTATCTTCTCTCATGAATGGAAATAAATAAATTCGCAAGAATGGTTTAACGGATTTGTCACATAACAGTGCACATGGAAAGTGAACATATTTGACAATCTACCTTTCTACTTAAAGGATATAATTTCGACGAGAATTGAACCGTCGGGAAAGTACGAGGAATTAGCTCAGTTAAAGGTGACCTGTGAGCAGTCACATAAGCGCCACGACCCATACTCGGGTTTATTGAAGATATTTTCAGGCTCTTTCAAAACGAGACGATGTTGTCAAAGGCGGATAATCTAGTATTATAGCAAGACAAAAAATCTGATGTGGGCAGCACATGGCTTTTCCTGCAGACTTATATCCACGTTATCTTTATTTTATTTAAATTTAATTCACTTTTAATATATTCAATTTTCCTTCTCATTTGATTGCTGGACTTATTTTCAAAGTTGGAGTAGAGAAAATGCTAAAAACTAAAATATCTCGAGAATGGATTGTTCTAGTGTAATGGTTTTTTTATTCCGAAACGTACCCAAAACCAATCAGCACCAGATTCGCCTACAAGGGACTTACTTACCAAATTATATGAAATTCGGTCAATTAGTTTTTTTAATTAGAGTGGATACAGAATATGCACAGACAGACAGACACACAAACACACACACAGACATCACGCTAAAAATAGTTTTTTGTATTCTAGAGGTCTCGAAACGTGTAGATACGTCGAAAACTCTAGTTGCCATTTTCGGCATGATTCCAATACTTTCCCTATACATTACCATGTATTGCTGGGAAAGTAAAAAATTAATGGAAATAAAACCGAATGTTTGATTTGCAATCAGTAGTTTCTTGAAATTAAAAATCCAAATTTTAATAATAATATGCTTATATCAATAATGTAAACTTTTCATTGTTTAATTTGGGAAGGTGGATTGCGTTGCTATGACAACCACAGTTGTCGACAATTGAGCATAAGCAAAAAGCATACCATAATGCTGTTGTTTTTACACATGAATTTATTGTAAATCAATCCATTACATAACTGGAATCATACAAATATAAAGGTAGCAATACAAAACAGATTAAACTAACTAAACACAAAACAAGAATATTAAATCAAACAAACACACACCCCATGAGAAGAGGTCAAAGAAACAGAGAGATATCATAGACACTAGCCATTACTCTTATTCGTCTATAACCATAATGATATAGGACTTTGAATTCGAATCGTGTATAAATTTGAGGCATTTGGTGACTTATTAGTCCAAATAAAATATTTTATTCATATTTCAGTATAAAATCCTCATCAACATGAAATTTGATGAGGATTGGTGAATTGTTTAGCTTCCAAATACAAAATTTGTACAAAAAGTATCTTTTTTTGTGAATGGAAAGAAATGGATTCACAATAATGATTTAACGGATTTGACACATAACAGTGCACATGGAAAGTGAATATATATATTTGACAATCTACCTTTCTAATTAAAGGATATAATTCGGACGTGAATTGAACCGTCTGGAAAGTACGAGGAGCTAGCTCAGTTAAAGGTGACCTGTGAGCAGTCACATAAGCGCAACGACCCATACTCGGGCTTATTGAAGATATTTTCAGGCTCTTTCAAAACGAGACGATGTTGTCAAAGGCGGATAATCTAGTATTATAGCAAGACATAAAATCTGATGTGGGCAGCACACGGCTTTCTCTGCAGACATATATCTACGTTATCTTTATTTTAATTAAATTAAATTTTCGTTCTCATTTGGTTACTCGACTTATTTTCAAAGTTGGAGTAGAGAAAATGCGAAAAACTGAAATATCTGGAGAACGGCTAGTTTTAGTGCAATAGGGTTGATATTATTATTTTCTACATTAAAAATTACGTATAAAACAAGCATTTAATGGATATATTTGAGCATACGTAGTCTTTTATTTTAGAAAAAAAGGCAGGTTGTTTTTTTCCGAAACATACCCAAATCTGATCAGCACCAGGGTAACCCACAAGCGACTTACCTACCGGATTTTCTGAAATTTGATCTATTAGTTTTTCAGTTAGAGGGGATACAGGAAATTTTTGCTGGTCATTTCACAAAAAAGGCGGGTTCTTTTATCCCGATATCGTACTAAAAACTAATCAGCACCAGAGTCACACCCAAGTGACTTACCTACCAAATTTTATGAAATTCAATCTATTATTTTTTGAATGGATACATACATTGTACAGACGCACAGACAGACACATAGACGTTACGATTAAAATAGTTTTTTCGTATTCTAGAGGTCTCGAAACGCGTAGATCCGTCGAAAACTCGAGCTGCGATTTTCGGCATGATTCCAATACTTTCCCTATACATTACCGTGTATTGCAGGGAAAGTAATAGCTGATTATCAGTAGTCATTTATTTTGTGGATTTATCGGGGGTTTTGGAATAAAATGAATATTGAAAATAGGCTTTGGACTTATACATAACTTAATGCATGTTATTGCAGACTGATAATAATTAAAGCTGTTAAAAGTATCACCATTCCCGAATATATTTGGCTTATTACGTAGAATTTGCATCAAACTGTAATCAAATAATAAGGTTGTAGCATTATAGATACATTTTAAATAGTCTTCGATTTCTTTTTTTTTTTTTTTCAAAATCACCGTGCATACATATTTAGGATGCGAAAGATGCACCCAAATTGACATCTTGAAACCCTTGCCTTCTGCGCAGTAATGTGCGATGTACATATATCACACGTTCAAACTAAAAATATATTTACTAATATTTCAGTAGAACACGTGAAATATTAAAAGTTTTCCAGGAGCTATATTTCACTTTTATTAACACTTTACAACATAGTTGAAAAGTGTTTGTGACTTTGTTCATTCCGTCTGTCTGTCTGCCTGTCTGTCCGTTAGCACGATAACTGCCGTAAAAATTACTTTATCAAAATGAAATTTTAGTATGCTGTTCAGACGGTCTGTGGGAGGGACCTATGAGAATATCAATTATTAATGTCACTCAATTAGTTTTGGATTGAACCCGGATTAAAAAAATGAAATACATTAAACCCTATGGGACCTCATTTTTCAAACACTTTTTAGCGAATTTAAAATTCACAAATCGCTTCGAAAGTTAGGCAATATTCAAATTATCCCATAAAATATATGAAAAAACTTTCAGCAAAATACATTCAGTAGTTTTTTAAATAAAAATTAAAATAATAATTAAACCCTTTATATGAAGAGATCATGTGACCATTATATGAAGAGATTATGTGACCCACTTCAAAACAAAATATGTCATCCATCTTGTGTCAAAATTGTGATTTTTAAAGTTATTTTAAATTCATATTTAGTGTTGTATCCGTATTAAAACCGCTTTATTTTTGCTTAAATTCTGTGCATTTATATTCTGCGCATATTCAATTGCA
Source organism: Amaurobius ferox (assembly GCA_951213105.1). NCBI lineage: Eukaryota > Metazoa > Arthropoda > Arachnida > Araneae > Amaurobiidae > Amaurobius > Amaurobius ferox. The sequence continues at coordinate 76,187,671 of OX578135.1, read as the reverse complement.
ATATTATTTAGTTTAAATGATCATCCAACCTTGATTATTCCTACAACGAAGTCTACTTTTCACTTATAGAGGATGTAAATACCAAAAGATGTAGAACATGGTATAAGAATTGCTGCATCTCTTTAACGCAAAATTATTTAGCTCATTGAGTCTGCAATATAGCTGATATGAATGAAACAACCATTGATTTTACAGAGAAGCAAACGATTTTTTCGATAAAGTTTTAAGCATAGAGTTTAATTATTTGTATTTCCATGGTCTTGAGTTTTTAAATAAAATAAATTATTATAGTATTGTTATAAATGAAATGAATGGAAAAATATTCTGAATGAAATGCTGCTTTTATAGAGAGAGGCAGGAATGTTATATTTCGATGACGTCATTTGAATAATTTTCATCTGTTTTCGATGAAGCCTTGAAATATAATACATTATTGTAGTATTATGATAATTTGAAAAATATTACTGAGGAATGTATTGCATTTTAGAGATGCTTAACCCAGGCAATTTATATTTCAATGCCGTCATTTGAATGAGGTTCATTTTTTTCGATGAAGTTCTAAGTTTTCAAAAATAATAAATTAATGTAGTATTGTAATAATTTTAAATATATAACCGAAGAATGTATCGCATTTTAGAGATGTTTAAATAAAATTGCATTGCAGTTGGAAAGTGTTTCATAGTCAATGCTTTATGCGTGATTGATCTTTTTTGTTTTTTAAATTTTAGAAAATTTTGAAGAAATATCTGTTTTAAAGACTTAATGACACTATTTTGCAAAAGAAAATGTCATGTTTTTATCACTTCTTTACCATTTCGAAATTTTTTTTATTAAATACTTAAGAATTTTTTAATACATGCAAAATGAATATTTCAAAAGATTCAGAATTCTGATATCCTTCGAGAAATTTGTGTTCACTGATAATCTAAAGCACACCAAAAATAAAATCAATGTTTATTCGTTTAACTTAGAGCATAAGTATATGAAGAAGTGTACACGAAATACTTAAATAAATAATTAAGAATTACATATAGTTATAAGTTTTTTCTATTACACATCGTTAATTTATGTGTACAAAAATACAATCCCAGAAAAAAAAATTAAATTAATTTTTCATGAGGAAATGCATATACATCTCACAGAAATATCAGATAATCTGTTTTTATATTTTATACAATATTAGTGATTAAAATGTTTTTATGCTTGTTGCATTTTAGAATGAAAATTCTTAGATTTTATACCATAGTGTGGCTGTGGGCGCGGTAGCCCAGTGGTTAGCGAGCGGGAATTGCATTCGGTAGCCCCGGTTCGATTCCCGCCGCTGTCAGAACTGCCGCCGTGTTCACGCATGTGAGTTTTGAGTTTCGCAATTTCTTTTCATTATATTTTCTTACTTTTTACGATTGATTTTCTGCATTTATGTTGTTTAAGCATAAGAACTTTGAACTAAAATACAGTTAATCTATTTTATAAGTATACATTACAAACTTCTTCACGTTTGCATATTTATTTGTGTAAACTTCAACGTACAAGACTGTTTGGTGCAATTTTTTAATATAAACTTTTTGCTTTTTACTTTCTAATAATGGATACACCGGCAACTAAATCTCGTTCTGGTAAAAGAACGAAAAGAAGGCGCTTTCAAGGAAATATCTATGTAATTAAAAACAAAAACAATCCGAAAGTGTTCGAACGGCAAAATGTTGATTCTACGCCTAAGCTAAGTGCTTCAAGTAAAAAACTGTTCAGCTCAAAAGATGAACTTTCAGTTGATAAGTCATATATTTCATCTGAAGAACATGAATATAGAATGGTTAATATATCAGTACTTTTCAAGGAGCTTGCAAATGTTTTGTGCTGTAAAATATGTCATGGAACAATAAATATACTTGAAAAATCTTTAATGGGTTTAGCATCCACATTTCTTGTATATTGTGATAGCTGTGATGAACTAAAGTCTGTGAAAAATACAAAAATGCTTTGTGTTAAGAAAAATATTCCAGAAATAAACAGAAGAGCTGTGTTTTCTATGCGATGTATAGGACAGGGTTTATCGGCTTTATCTACTTTTTGTTCTACTATGGGTCTTCCAGCGCCTGTTTCTCAGAAATCATATAATAAAATTAATCAGAGGATTTTAAATGCCACATCTGTTGTAGCTAAATCTTCAATGAAAACTGCTATCCAGGACGAAAGAGAATTATCAAATGGATCGAAAGATATTACTGTAAGTGGAGATGGTAGTTGGAAAACTAGGGGGCATTCGTCTCTGGTAGGTGTGTGTACACTAATCGGAGCAGAAAGCGGGAAAATTATTGAAACCGAAGTAATGTCTTCTTTTTGTAAAGGTTGCAACAGCTATAGAAGTAAGAAATGTGGCCCTCGGTATGAAAAGTGGAAAAAGAATTATAAAATAGTGTGTTCAAAAAACCATTCGGGTAGTGCCGGAAAAATGGAATGTGATGGAATGTTACGCATATTTAACAGATCAATTGAAGACCATGGTGTTCGGTACAAATTTTATATTGGTGATGGTGATACGAAAACATTTTCACAAATATCGAATAGCAAACCATATGGAAATGAAATAGCGGTTGAAAAACTTGAATGCACAGGTCACATTCAAAAAAGAATGGGAACTCGTTTGAGAAAGCTGAAAACCCAGATGGCTGGAAAGAAGCTATCAGATGGAAAGACAATTGGAGGAAAGGGCCGGCTGACGGAAGCCAATATTCAAAAATTGACTTCCTACTATGGAAATGCAATTCGTGGAAACAAAAATGATTTGTTTAAAATGCGACAAAGCATATGGGCTGTATGGATGCATATGGTATCCTCTGACAGTGACCCACAGCACTTTTTTTGTCCTAAGGGACCAAATACTTGGTGTAAGTACAACCATGCAGCATACTCGACCACAGTATCAAACTTCAAGCATAAGATCTCCCTCCCAAAATCTGTCATGGGTTTGGTAAAACCAATATCCATAAGACCTTTCAGAATCAATATAAAGACCTTTCAGACCCAAATCTATTGAAACGCTGTCTTGGAGGGAGAACTCAAAATCCTAATGAGTCTTTAAACTCCCTCATATGGAAATATTGCCCGAAAAATATAAATACTGGGAGAGAAATTGCACAACAAATATCAACAAATATTGCCAGTATAACATTCTGTGATGGTGGTAACGGTATAATAAAAATTATGAATGCTTTAAATTTGAGTATAAACAGAAATTTACTAAATGTTTTGCATCTGAGTGATAAGAAACAGATACACGAAGCAGATTTTCGTGCCTCTAGCAGTACATATGAAGTTCGAAAATCTCGTAAAAGGCAGAAAACATTTGATTTTCAACGACAAGAGGAAGAGGAAGGAATTACTTATGCGTCTGGTGCATTTTGATGCTACATTAGATATAACGCAGGATGTATTATAAACTACAGCCAAACATTAATTAGCCGAACTGCGATAACTCTGAATATATACTGAATATAACTGTGAATATATTTTTAAACTTAAAAGCGGGTTTCTCAGATATGTGATTTTAACTCTTGCGCGCAATATATTGTAAAATATATGTAACCAATCACTTTCAAATTTTTTGCTCTTACTTGTTTCATCTATATACATAATTTATAGATAAAAAATCCTCATAAATAAGTAAAAATTTAGTAAACGTTCTTCATCTGACTAACAAGAAACGACTGCACGAAACGTCTGTTCGAGTTTCCGAAGCAACCTATAGAGCTCAAGTAGCCCCTAAAAGGCAGAAAATTTTTGATTTTTCTTACATAACAGACATAGGAAGGTGCTAATTATGAACCAAAGGCATTTTAAGGTACAAAGTAAGATAATAAGTAACATTGAAGTATTTTTAAATTTTAAAACTGTTTTTCTCAGATATGTGATTTTAACACTTGCGCGCAATATATTTTAAAATATATGTAACCAATCACTTTCAAATTTTTTGCTCTTACTTGTTTCATCTATATACATAATTTATAGATAAAAATTCCTCATAAATATGTAAAAATTTAGTAAACGTTCTTCATCTGACAAGAAACGACTGCGCGAAACGTCTGTTCGATTTTCCGAAGCAACATATAGAGCTCAAGTAGCCCCTAAAAGGAAGAAAATTTTTGATTTTTCTTACATAACAGACATAGGAAGGTGCTAATTATGAACTAAAGGCATTTTGGTACAAAATAAGATAATAAGTAACATTGAAGCATTTTTAAATTATAAAGCTGTTTTTCTCAGATATGGGATTTTAACACTTGCGCGCAATATATTTTAAAATATATGTAACCAATCACTTTCAAATTTTTTGCTCTTACTTGTTTCATCTATATACATAATTTATAGATAAAAATCCTAATAAATAAGTAAAAATTTAATAAACTTTCTTCATCTGACTAACAAGAAACGACTGCACGAAACGTCTGTTCGAGTTTCCGAAGCAACCTATAGAGCTCAAGTAGCCCCTAAAAGGAAGAAAATTTTTGATTTTTCTTACATAACAGACATAGGAAGGTGCTAATTATGAACTAAAGGCATTTTGGTACAAAATAAGATAATAAGTAACATTGAAGCATTTTTAAATTATAAAGCTGTTTTTCTCAGATATGTGATTTTAACACTTGCGCGCAATATATTTTAAAATATATGTAACCAATCACTTTCAAATTTTTTGCTCTTACTTGTTTCATCTATATACATAATTTATAGATAAAAATCCTAATAAATAAGTAAAAATTTAATAAACGTTCTTCATCTGACTAACAAGAAACGACTGCACGAAACGTCTGTTCGAGTTTCCGAAGCAACCTATAGAGCTCAAGTAGCCCCTAAAAAGAAGAAAATTTTTGATTTTTCTTACATAACAGACATAGGAAGGTGCTAATTATGAACTAAAGGCATTTTGGTACAAAATAAGATAATAAGTAACATTGAAGCATTTTTAAATTATAAAGCTGTTTTTCCCAGATATGTGATTTTAACACTTGCGCACAATATATTTTAAAATATATGTAACCAATCACTTTCAAATTTTTTGCTCTTACTTGTTTCATCTATATACATAATGTATAGATAAAAATCCTAATAAATAAGTAAAAATTTAATAAACGTTCTTCATCTGACTAACAAGAAACGACTGCACGAAACGTCTGTTCGAGTTTCCGAAGCAACCTATAGAGCTCAAGTAGCCCCTAAAAAGAAGAAAATTTTTGATTTTTCTTACATAACAGACATAGGAAGGTGCTAATTATGAACCAAAGGCATTTTAAGGTACAAAATAAGATAATAAGTAACATTGAAGCATTTTTAAATTATAAATCTGTTTTTCTCAGATATGTGATTTTAACACTTGCGCGCAATATATTTTAAAATATATGTAACCAATCACTTTCAAATTTTTTGCTCTTACTTGTTTCATCTATATACATAATTTATAGATAAAAATTCCTCATAAATATGTAAAAATTTAGTAAACGTTCTTCATCTGACTAACAAGAAACGACTGCGCGAAACGTCTGTTCGATTTTCCGAAGCAACATATAGAGCTCAAGTAGCCCCTAAAAGGAAGAAAATTTTTGATTTTTCTTACATAACAGACATAGAAAGGTGCTATTTATGAACTAAAGGCATTTTAAGGTGTAAAATAAGATAATAAGTAACACTGAATGTATTTTTAAACTTTAAAGCTGTTTTTCTCAGATATGTGATTTTAGCCCTTGTGCGCAACATATCTTAAAATATATTTAACCAATCACTTTCAAATTTTTTGCACTTACTTGTTTCATCCATATATATAATTTGTACTTCAAAAATTCACCATAAATAGTAAAAAAAGAATTGTGAAGAGGTTTATTTCATGTTTTTTAACACTGAAATTGAAAATTTCATTTTGTTTAAATTTTAAAAATGTTAAATTTATTTCAAAATTTTAAAAAATGTGTACAAATTAAAGATGTAATAGTTATAAATATATTATTATCAAATTGAAGTCCATAAGTATAATATTATTTGAAATATCCTGCGCGCGGCTGCTACATACACCATTATGTCTGTCAAAATTGTATAAATTTTAAAAAACAATATAAAATGTACATATAAGTATATGACTTCAGTAAAATTTGTGTAGTAAGAAAGGTTTTCTATATGTTTAAAGAAAAAAATTTGAACATCTGGGATACACCTGGTTAAAATTAAAAAATTGTAAAGATAGCTCTATTTTCAATGAATTTCGACTGTTTAAAGGTCCTATGCCCCCTTATATGTTTGCCAAACTTTACTTTAGGTCTTAATTTAGGAGGGTGTCTTTCATATATTTGCCATTATGGCATTACATTCGGTCTGAATCTAGGAGGCTGAATTTTTGCCTCAGATTCGATGTCGAGAATCTAACTGGAATACTGCTGTTTGGAGCTTGCTAGAAGACGTCCAACAGGGCTCTGGCTCTAATCAGCTACTTTTCAGATAGCATCTCGATGGCTTCTATCGATGGTGTTGCTTTTTCGAACTGCCTTTATATATTTTTCGTTTCAAAGAGATTTGATGACTTTAAATAAGTAAGAGAAGCAAAATCGCAATTGAGTTATATTTATTAATATTGTAAGACTTGTTTCTTCTTCAACGTTTTCGAATAACTTTATTGACTTGATTTGTCAAGAAAGTTTTCTGACTTAAAGCACGCAAATATAAAAAAAAAAATATTTTTTTATCAAATGGCCAGGCACTTGACTTCCATCATTCGCCTATATATTGGCCAGGAACGTGAACCATTTTGCCGTCTTAGGACGTTGCCCCAGACGCACCAGAGGGGGGCGGAACACACTGCGCCCAACAACACAACCATCCATGCCTTACGTTGACAACGCGGCTGGCGAACGATCGCTTGGAAACGCTTGCCTTGACCGCTCGACTACCGCGTTGGCAATATAAAAAATATCGAGATTCCAAAATCAAGGCTATTAATCAAATCATTTGTACGCCCAAATTGCAATTTCCAAATACTTGTTATAAAGAAATAAAACCATATAAACAAGTTCTTTTGTTCCAGCCCTTTACGAATTATTTTATTTCTGAAAGTGTATTTGATTTCCATTCTAGAAATGCAAGATGATATCCCCCTTTTCAACCAAGTTTCTTCTTATAAAACTTATAATCTTTTAATGGTATTAAATGCGACTAGATCGCATAAGGTTTCTATAATAGAAAGATATACCCCTGTGTATTTCCTGCAAAATTTTTCTAATATCTTGTGATTTATCGCATTCGATTTTATAAATCTCGAAGAAATAATTGTACGATATTGAGAGGATAATAGTTCCTGTAATACTTCAACATGAAAATAACATTTTCAATGCGAATAAAATGCATAACAGGAAGTCATAAGAACAAAAGTTTTCGTTTCGTTGTGTCATATGCTTCCCATATTTTAAAGTGGCATTGCTATCAAAAGTGACATAATTGAATAAAGTGGGGTGATTAAATATAAATTTTGACAGTCAAAATGATATTTTATTTTTTAATAATATATAAAATGATTTAGGAAACAGATTATACTTATCGTTGCAAACGTGTAATATTCTTTATCTTCCGGAGTCTTTCGTCTCTTTCCAGGATCTGACGGAGAAAACACCCGTACAGACAAACTTATCCGTGGCATGAACCTAGGGTTGCCTTATTTCGAGGTTCGAAGAAGAATTGTCAGATTTGGTGATTTATCGACATAGTCGGCAGCATTTAGTTTTTTTCCCGAAGGTTCGAAAAATACAGCGAAATAACGGGTATTCTACAAGATATGAGAGGATTCCAGAAGTTTCTATAGATAGACTATAAAAAGAGTCTTTACTTCTTTGGAGTTGTAGTTGACGTGATAGGACCTACATTGAATTGTGATTTTCGTCAATATTTTGAAAATAGTAGCCGGTGTTTTGTGAAATTAATTTTGTCAATGTTTTGAGAATAATAGTTATTTTGCAATATTAGCGAAGCACTGAAGTCTTATTTTACTGTATATTGTTCCTGTTTAAGCCGTGCTTGTGAATAAACGTATTAGTTATCCAGACATTTGGACTCATTCGTGTATACTGAGCGTACACCCACGATTCCAGAGAATACGTTGTAACATTATTGTATTTCTCTAAAAACGTATGGATGTTTCTCTCTTAAGTCCTTATGTATCCCTTTAACTTTCGTTTGAAGAGCGCTGCAAAACTAGGGTCTGTTAATAAGAGGGTGATTATCCTCTGTCGATTGAGAAGATAAGCAGCGTTCCTAGCGGTGAACTGAGTAGGTTAGAATTACTATCTCAAAGGCGAAGCAAGAGGTAAAAATTTTCATTTACTAGTTATAGAGAGTTCTGCATTTGCATGGCAGGTCATGAAGTTTGCACATAACATGTATACAGATTAAAAATGACGCAATATTTATGCAGATGTGTGTAATGTTTGTGCAAGGTTTGTGTAATGATTGTGCATTATTTGTGTAATTGACAGACAATGTTTGTGTTGTTGTTATTCAGACCCAGACCGTCCGACCTACCAGAAAGGTGTAAGGTAACTGTTTGAACGGTCGGGAAGTGCCACCCAATTTAGACCAGAACCCAGTGGGGGAGGCATCCACAGGGACCATACTCTCCTTCCCCTACCACCAACATCTCGGAAGGACTTACGGATCCACATGTTTAACGTGATCGTACTCCGCATGAATACGGCGGCACTTGTGGCAGCGTGCAAATCCAGCGCGTAAACCACCGAGCTACCGCGCCCGAAATGTGCCAACAGCAGACAATGTTTGTCTGCAATGTTTCACTTAATCCAACCCTTTCGGAACGATTGGCATGCCCACGTGTCGGCTGCGAACTTGCATTCAAGGACAGACGGCACCCACTCGTGACGGAGGAAACTTTACTGTAAACGGAGAGTGGCACGCATGCGTGTCTTCACGTGGAATGTTTTAATTTTTCTACTAGATGGCGTTAAATGTCCGTGGAACTAACTTCAATGTATTTTGCAGATGCATGACCTTGGCATAAGGAGGATCGAATGAATTATTTCCCCATTTGGAGCGGTGCAACATGATTTTGTAATATAAACAGACAGAGCAATTCTTGCAGCATCAATAATTTCGTAATTGAGTTTCGGATTTCATTTTTATTTCAGCGTTATGATTTCGTTGGTGAATCATAGGAATATAAGAGAGTATTTTTTTGTTTGGGATTTAGAGGTAGTGAAATTATTCGTTTATTTCGGATAAAAGAATGGGAGCAACTAACGAGTTTTTTGTATTCAGATTTGTATGAAAAATATACATCAAATAGAAAATAAATATTTCTTTTATTTCTGAAAAAAGTAGATTTCTGTGTTGAATAGGTGATTTTTAGTGAATTTTTTCGAGAGTTAGGCTTAGTGCAAAAAATTTGCCGTCCTTTGGGAACAGTTTGGAAGCGAAGCGCTCCGTCTTTTGGGCCGCGGCAGCTCCGGAATGCCGCTGTCGCGAAAGGGTTAATACTGAAGTACTTCTAAATAAAATGGCGAAAAATATGCTTGGAAGAAATTAAACTGTGTATTAAACTAATTTCAATTTATTTAGAATGTCCATTTATTATTTATATAAAAAAAAACTAGCTACCGTCGCCAGCTCCATCGCCCCCTCTGTCGGTAACAAATCATTTTAAAATGTTCTCTTAAGGCAAGCATCGAACCTATGCTATCACATGGTTTGTAATTTTGAATAATGGGTTAAAATATTAGGCTACATATCGCTTCCTACGTCGGTTGTATTTCTTTCCAGTGTTACTAATTTGTTGAGTATTGGCACTTGGACATAATTTGCATCTCTTTATATTGCAGTTATTAAATTTGTAATTTTCCATACCCCTATATTTCCATAACATACTGCAATATAAAGAGATGTAAATTATGTCCAAGTGCCAATACTCAACAAATTAGTAACACTGGAAAGAAATACAGGATATTCTGCAAAGTTTATCAGTGCATTTATTATCTACGATGTAATGTATGTGCTCTTGAATACATTGGACAAACGAAGAATAAACTTAACATCAGAATTAACCTTCACCGGAGCCAGGTCAATCAGATAAATAAAGGTTCTATCAACAAAGCTAATCTGGAGATGAAACATTTTTCAACACATGGATTTCAGAACATCACGGTGACCATTTTAGATTTTGTTACTAACCTAGAAGAAAGAGTTTGGTGGGAAAACCAACATATTCTTCAACGGGGTACTATATACCCCTATGGACTTAATTCAATCAACTTCGGACGATCCCATAACCTGGAATACTACCTGAATGCTAGTAATCCGCCTTCAGAAGTCATTATACAAACGAATAAAACTACTCGTGGCAAACGAGGAGGTAATAAATTTAAAGGAAATTTTTTTGATTATTTAAGCAGAATGAACAACCATATAACTGATATTGGTAAATACACCAAAATACAGGCAAATTGGATTGAAAATATCATTTACGGAATAAAGAAAAAATATATTAAACTTTTATGGCTGGAATGGAATAAACATCCATTCATACAAGAACAAGAAAAAGACAACAGTATATATGCTGCTAATATTGCTATATTTTATGACTTATTCAAATTACATGCAAACAAATATCATATTACTTTGGATAACGAAGCAAAGCAACAAGTACAAAAAGAATATCTTACAGCAACCTTCTGCAATAAGGATTTTGATTCAATTCCTTTTAAACATATCCTGCATCAACGTAACTACCTTTTGCCAATTAAAAACATCTGTATCTCTTTAACGTATAAATATGTGAAAACAAATGGACGCAGAATATTTAATTACAACCAGGTCAGTCAAAATATTGCTAATTATAGTGATCTGGTATGCAAATGTGGAAACCATGCATTATGTAATCAAGATCATCAGCATGTAGTCACAGGTGATATTGCACTGTCAGAAAATTTGGATTTGAGGCAATATCTACAATTGGGAACAAAATATAGATATCCCGAATCACGACGAGCTGAAAGGGTATTCACTAAGGAGATTGATGACTGTATATATAAGTTAGCTATAAAGTATAGTATTCCTACTACCACCTTTAACGAATGGAAATATATGGTCTTGAAAGATTTTAACAGATATTACAGCATCCATAAGAAATATTATTATAATAAAAACAAGTTGGACAAAAAACTTTTGGAGGATTTTCAAGATCTTTATGTGATTACATATATGGATAAAGTCACCAATAATTATGCTTTCACCTGCAAGAAATATTATATAGAGCAATTGAACAAGTGTTATCAGGATGAGAACATGTATAATAAAAACCATCTATCATTGAAGGCTAATGAAAATCGTATTAAAGCCTTATACAAACAAATAGGAATTGAAATGAAGTCTGTAAAATTCCCATACTTGGTTCTTATCCCAAAATTACATAAAACTCCTGTAAAGTTTAGACCCGTTACTGTGGGATGCAATTCATATCTAACAAGAGCAAATAATTTACTTCTTAGACTTTTGACACCTATTATGAAAAAGATTAAATCTTCTGGAACTGTGATGGTTGCCAATAGTTTTGAGGTATTGGATAAATTGAAACAAATTCCAGACAATTTATATTTTAAAAGCTTTGATTTTAGAGACCTCTTTAATAATATAAACTTAAATAACTTATATAATATTATGATGGATACGTATATGACAAGTGATCTACACTTTAGTTTTGACCAATTGAAGTATAAACAAGAAAGATCAATCATGCATAAGCATTGATTATGAAACACTTTCCAACTGAAATGTAATTTCATTTAAAAATTTCTAAAATGTGATTCATTCAGTGGTAATATCTTTTACATTATCACAGTACTACAGTAATTTATTATACTTAAATACTTAAAACTGTATCGAAATATAAATCATCTGATTCTTTATGCAAAATCAATGAATATTTCATTCATATAACTTGTATTCCAGACTCCAGAGCTAAATAATTTTGTGTGAAAAAAATTCAGCAATTCTTATGTAATTCATCTTACAATCGCTTGAGATATTTGCATTCTGCATATGTTAAAATTAGGCTTCCTTGAAGAAATAATAAAAGTTTAGGGATCATTTAAAATCACAACTATTGAAATTGCATAGGCACGGAATTTAGATACACAGATAATATATATGTGTATGTGTATGTACTCAAAGTATTGGAATCGTGCCGAAGATCGGAACTCGAATTTTCAAAGGATCTACACGTTTTGGGACTTCTAGAACACGAAAAAACTACTTTTAGGAAGAGGTCTGTGTGTGTAAGGGTGTATCTGTGTATGTTTCTGTGTGGATATTACATCCACTCTAATTGAAAAACTAATGGACCGAATTTCATACAATTTGGTAGGTATGTTTTTTGTGGGAAATCCTGATGTTCATTAGATTATAGTACGATTCGTAATAAAAGAATCTGCCTTCTTTGCGAAATGGCCGCAGAAATTGCCTTTATCCACTCTAGCTAAAAACTAATGAACCAAATTTAACAAAATTTGGAGTATAATATTTCAATAACCTACAAGTGATTTATATACCAAATTTAACAAAATTTTGTATATAAATCATTTGTAGGTTATTCTACTACTATTCGGGAAAAAGGAACGGGCTATTTTTGCGAAATGGCCAGCAAAAATCGTTATATATAAAAATAAAAGACTACGTGTGCTCAATTATATCAATTAAATTCCTATTTTATATGTGATTTTTGACAACAAAAAGAATAAGACTAACCCCATTACTCTAGGACTAGCCGTTCTTAAGATATTCTAGTTTTTTCGCGTTTTCGCTACGCCACCTTTGACAATAAGTCCAGCTATCAAATGAGAACCAAATTTAAGTTTAACGTGTAAATTCAATGTCATTTAAAATACTTATGTTGTGCAGATAAACACAAATTATCATTGAATAAATAAAGAGAACGAATATGAGTCTGCAGAGAAAGACATGTGCTGTCCACATCAGAATTTTTAACAATATTACACCAATGATTTATAGAAGTGAACGGGGATTATTTTCAGGCCATTTCGAAAAAAATGTATGATCTATATTTAAAGATCCATCAAATTTTTGTCGAATAAAATGTTCAACAAATTTAAGCTGTGTACCAAATTTTAACTCTCTAGGACGTAGGAAAGTGCATTTAAAATGCCATCAATTAAATTTATCATGAAGAGTTATATAAAATTTAAAAAAAATGAAAAATTGTTATCTACCAAATTTATTTTAAAATATGAAGCCACTCCCATATGCAAAACGTTTAAACAAATGGAGAGATATTTATTATATAATATCTCTCTCTTTTCTTTCTGGAAGATATCCCAAAGTCAGAATTTAATTGAATTTGTTTTTTTCCCTATATTAAATAATTTTTTTAATTAAAAAACTACTTAACATATTTTACTGAATTTTTTTTTATATATTCTATGGGATAATGTGAATATTTCCTAAAAATTTCGAAGCAATTCGTGAATTTTAAATTTACTTAAAAAATGTTTGAAAAATTAGGTCCCATAGGGTTCAATGTATTTCATTTTTTCAACCCGGGTTCAATAAAAAACTAATTGGGTGATATTATTTATTTATATTCCCATAGGTCCTACAGACCGTCTGAACAACATACTAAAATATCATTTTGATAAACTCATTTTTACGGCAGTTATCGTGCTAACGGACAGACAGACAGACAGACAGACAGACAGACAGACAGACAGAATGAACAAAGTCATAAACACTTTTCAACTTTGTTGTAAAGTGTTAAAAACTAATTGAGTTGGTATTGTTCGAAAATGTGTTATTTAATGGAAGTAATTTCTACAAACAGATCAAAGGTGGTCCAATGGGTGGAGGTTGTTCTTCCTTGTTGGCTGACTTTTATTTAAACAAATACGAAAGTGGAACACACATACTCAACGAGATTCCCTTCTTCCGTTACGTGGATGACATTTTGATTGCAAATTTTAGTCCTTCCGACCGATTTGATTTCACATTTTATCCAGCAAATCTAGAACTAATAGAGAATGTTCCAAATAATAACAAGGAAGTGGAGTTTTTGGATCTATGCTTATATCATGATCAAAATGGCAAATTGTGTTTTAAAATTTTTGATAAACGTAGAAATTTCAACTGTAAAATCAATTACATAACAAGCTGGCACACAAATTTAAGTATGAGTGTGAAACGAAATTTGATCGTCAATCATCTTAATCGGTTTGGAAAATTAAATTCTAATCAACAGGATCGGCTCACTTGTGAAGGTCAATTAATTAAGGAAGCATTGATTCAATCGTTTCCTAAAAACTTTTTGCGACATTATTACATGTCATATTACAAAAAATTTAGAACAGAAGAGTATACTTATTTCCATGAATGGTTATCACGTATTCCTTAAATGTGTGATAAACACTGTAACTGTGACTGCGGTACTCGTTATAATGGCGTTTATTCTTACGTGTTTATTTTAGATACTTTACAACTTCTATATCGCTTTCTGGTCTTACTGTTCCTCTAGGGATTCTGCTTTTCCCACATTCACGATGGTGATTGCTTCGGGCATTTAGTGGTTTCTGGGAGTGTTTCCCGGGTCTGAAAGCATGCTTCAACCAGGAAAAGGGGTCACAATCCCCCTTGACCTTGCTACTTCCCCGTAAACACACCTATCTCTCTTTTAATTTTTTTTTTTTTTTTTTTAATTTTATATGGCAATAATTTTTAGAGCTGCATATGCGCCTAATTACTATATGCTTCTATATTTACTATTATCATTGCTCTTAGATTGTTTTTCACTTGATATATATATATATATATATATATATACATTATTTTACTATTATCAACAATGAAAAATATTCCCGTATGCTTTAAAAAGGCAAAATATTGTAATACTAGCAGCGACTACCCGCCGTTGCTCGAGATTTACCATGCAAAACTATGATAAAAATTATACCGGAACATATAGAGTCGATTGTAATATATTACTGCTGCATGTATTGCATTTTAGAGACGTTTAAATAAAATTAAAGTTGGAAAGTATTTCTTAATCAATGCTTTATGTATGATTGATCTTTCTTGTGATTTCTTAATACTTTTCGTTATTGTGTAAGCCTGTGAGAAATGAACCATAGTGATAGTTTCCTAATACGTTCAATAAACTCCCACAAAACTCAGTGTTGAGTGAGCCTGTGAGAAATAAACCATGGTGATATTTTCTATTTAAATTCATATCTCAAACCTTCGATTTTCAAAAGTGTCTAATACGTTCAATAAACTCCCACAAAACTTAACCTTAGATTTAATTGACTTTCATGCTTTAAACCAATAATGTTCAACCGTTTTCGTTGTGAATCATGGAGTTATTGAGTAGAACTCCTAGGAAAAATGTCGTTTTTCACTAATATCTCGAGAACCACTGTTCGCAGAAACTCGAAACATGGCCTATGTTTCTAGTGGGGCGATTTCAAGACTATCAAGGCAAATTTCATGAAATTCGGTTCATCCATTCTCCAGTTATGATGGATCATACATACATACTTTTCTTCTTTATATATGTATATAGTTTTATACGTGTGAATAAATAGCTCTCAGTATATACACATTTAGTAAAATAAATATAATTAAACTAAATGTTATCCAACACTAAAATTTTGGTGTAACTCTATACTCAAACGAACAATTAGTGTGAAAGACCCAGACCACACGACCAACCCGAAGGTTTATGGTAGCAAACGAACGAACTACAAACGAACAATTAGTGTTCCATATGACTCTACATTCTTTATGTATCTTTTAAGAGTCTAAAACCTGCATTTGAAGATGTATCGTGCTTGAGAACATCAGTTTTACCATTAATGCATTGACGTTTTGAAGAAAAAAATTCCTCGTCTTTAATTTTATTTACTTTTGTATTTTTTAATTTTCCCCTATATTTATTTATTTTATTTACACTCCTACATTCGTTTTAAAAACGCTGGGTGTCTTCTCCTTCCATGGGAAGATTATTTTTCTTACAGACTTTCCCTTGTAAAAAGCATTTGGGACAAGCAGAAGAAGAAAATCAGTTGATGGATAGCCTGTCAACTAATTTTTTTTTTCAGTGCACAAGGTTGGTTTTACGTCTTCAAATGTAAAACTTTTCATTATGCAAAAATAAAAATAAAAATGCAATGTTAAGGAAATAAAAGAATGACATGTCTACAAAGCGAATGTTGTAAAATATTTTTGTGTTTTTTCAGTCGAACACGAAGAAAACGTAATAGAAAGATGCATTTTCAACAGCAAATGCCGGATATATTTATTTTGTTATTTTCATAAGTAGGTGCCAAAAGTATTTATTTCAGAATTTTTATAATCAAGTATTAAATATATATATTTTCTCTATTTTAAAAGCATACACCAGGAATATTTCTTCCTCTATTTTTAGTAAGAACCTCCAGTTGCAGCTATTATACTATTTTTATAAGTCAACTTTAGATGTGTTTATTCCTAAACACACTTTTATACGCAGATGCATTTATTACGCAGATGAATTTATTCCGTTATTAAGCAAGCATTTGATACATGCTTTCGCTATTTTTATAAGCAGGCATTATATGTTTTTCTTCCGCTATTTTTAAAAGCTAGCTCTAGATATGCCACTACTTTTAAAAATTAGATTATGCCAAATACTCCACTATTTTTATAAGCAAGCACCATAAGCATTTATTCCAATATTTTTATAAGCGTCAGATGTACATTGCTTATTCCGCCAGTTTTATGAGCAAACGCCATCTGAATATATTTCGTTATTTTTATAAATATCAGATATATTTATTCCGCTATTTTCAGAAGCGCAGATGTATTTTCTACTATTTTTAAGCAAGTGTCAGATGTATTTATATTGCTATTGAGGGATTGACTATTTATGATAAACATTCAATGTTTAACTGTGCAATAATCAATGTTGAAGACCCAGACCGTCCGACTCATCCTGAGGACTTGAGCAACTAATTGGACGGCCGGGCAATAATCAATGTCGAAAGCCCAAGCCACCCGACCCCACCCGGGCAATAATCAATGTGTAACATCTGTGCAATAATCAAGCTAGACAATGAAAACTTTGCACTCGTCCCCATCAAGTATCATCCGATTATGTGTTCAAACTCTTGGTCTGCATCTAGACACCAGTGAAACGTATGATTCTCTTACATCTGGTTTAGATAAGATTTGCAGTTGCGGATTTATACCATAATTCATATAGACAATATAATAATTTGAATGACATGAACAAGAAACATGTCTGATTTATTGAATTACGTTTTCGGTATTTTCATGATGAAATTCAAACACGTTTAAACATTTTAAATTAATTATCAGCTGCTTTAGAATAACAAATCAAAGGTGATGTTTATAACCTTTATTGTTATTTTCAACTGCTTCGGTAAGCATTTTTAGAATGTATGGGAATTGGAGCCGAGTTATCCTGGAAACGTTTGAGATTGTGAAATGTTTATACTTGGTGTTGATTTGAAGCATTTCAATCGATTTCAGGGTTTTTTTTTTGTTACTTTCCTCATATACATAATATGTAAGGAAAGTACTGTGACGGGGTCGAAAATTCAAATTCGAGTTTTCGACGGGAGAGCACGTTTCAAGCATCCCTGATCACGAATCAAACATTTTTGAGGTGATGTCTCTGTGTGTGTGTGTGTGTGTGAAAGTATATATATATGTGTGTGTGAGTGTGTGAAAGTATGTGTGTGTGTATGTGTGAATGTATATATATATATATATGTGTGTGTGTGTGTGTGTGTGTGTGTCAATGAGTCTGTGGAGACGATATCTCACGAACGAATGGAGCAATTCGAATAGAATTTCGAACAAAAATCACAATCCGTGATGCTGGAAGCCTATTGTTTAAAGTTACGCAAATAGACATTTTTTATGTAATTTTTCATTAAAAAATGATTGACATAAACTTTAGAACGCTAGCATGAACCGTTCTGGAGATATTGCACATTTTTCAAATAAATTTATCAAAAAATCCCATAAATAAAAAAAAGAGTATTAACTGTTGAGAAACATGTTCACTTTTCATATATAATATCCTGCGATGAATTTGGTGACATCATTCTCGTGGATCTAGCTCGTTCCATTCATGAGAATATGTACTTTGAGTAATACTTTTGTATTTGAACGCCAATAGTCATTTATCTGCTATAAGAATAGCTTATTTCTCCGTATATATCGCTTGGCGAGATTTTGGCGACGAATTTGCAGAATGTCGCCAATTTGGCGACTTTTTTGAAATGTTGCCAAATTAGCGAAAATATCGCCAAATGGATAAAATGACGCTAAATCAATGAAAATGACGACTAATTGTCGAAAATTCAATATCGGGAAAAGAATATAAGTATCCACTATAAAAAATACCTATTTTTTTACCGTAAAAGTAGTAAATTCATTGTATCATATAAGGAAAATCATGTGTTGCCTACATCAGATTTTTTTTACTGTAAAAGTAGTAAATTATTGTATTATATAAGGAAAGTCATGTGCTGCTCACATCAGATTTTATAAATTATTTATTTAGATCGAGGCGCTGTCTTAGCACGAATTTGAATTTCGAAATCATAAAAAAGTTGGAACTGATTAAAAGTGATACTAGTTTAGTATTATGAAAAATGTACATGCAGCAAATAGAGAGGAACGGGAATGTTTGCATTTACGTCATACTTTAACATTGCCATTTTGAAGTCCAGTTCCTAATTCATTCCACTGCAGTATGCGGAAACAGGTTATGGGCTTTTTCAAGCAATAGACTCGATTCAGAGCTTTTGCCGAGAATGGTGGCTAGTTTCTATAATCCAGCTGCTTGGAGGCTTGATCTACCTTCTTAAACCTACTTTAAGTTAAAAAAAAGTCGTCCAATCTATTGTTATAGTCAGTATCAGAAGTTCGAATCTCTCTAACTCGCAGTTTGACATAATATTACTCAAAGCAAGAGTCTGCAATCTTTTACCACCAGAGAACATTCACAGGGTTCAACGTTTTCTGGCGAACATTTGATAAAGAATACATTATATATACAATCTCACACATGGATGCATATATACATACATGATGTATTCAAATTTAGAATTCGAATAATTCAAATTTGTTCATGAACGAACGTGAGTCGGAAAAAAATTGTCACTATTAACTACATCGAATGATATACATAATATAAAATTAAGTCAGTCTGAAGTCAAATTTTAAAATCCGGCTCATAGTAAAGCACAACCTCATTGGAGTGGATCTGCTATTATTAAAGTACAGAGGCAGCCAATTGTCACTAATTATGGTAATATGTATATATATGTTCCGCAAAATATCATTATTAGCGTAGTTAGTATGATTCATATATTTTACATATACACTTACAGACACATACGACCATAGCTTAATATTTCGTCCCAGTAGTTTAACGGTAGACCATTGGCTGGTAAGTACAAATATCCGTTGATCCAGTTACGGTTGTTGCAGCAAGATTATTTTACAAAATTCATGTGCTGGCCACAGCAGATTATTTCACAAATAACTTAAATTTAGAATATCTTAAAATACCAAGCCATGTTAAAAACTGAAGAAAGTCCACATAATTAGAAATCGCTCGCCTATTACTTGGAATATGAGAATTTAATATAACATTCATTTTTTGGTTTATAATAAATCTATAAATGTAAAATACTCGTATTTTATACACAATGGTCGCTTATCGGGTGTTAGTATTTCTTTATCTTAGTTACACTGGCCGATATTAGAGGGTAACACAAGTTTTTATAAGATAAATATTTCGAAAAATGGTTTCTATTCATTGCCAAGTTAGAAATATTGAATATCTTATGTTCTGCATAATGTTGGTGAACAAACAATAAAATGTTTCCTTCTAGTTTGTTCAACAAGTCATTTTGAATTTCGCTATTTCTAAAAGCTGCAGCTGCTTTTGAAAGCCTGATTAAAATCAGGGATTTTCGAATTTCTTATTCTATTGTGTAAAGGAAATATTTGTTTTCTAGTATATTTGCAGATTCTAAAGTTTGAAAGAAAAGCAATCTAAAAGTTCTCCTGAACGTATTACCTACAACTTTGGAAATGTTTTTTTTTCTCGTACGTGTACTGAGGCCGATAACTTGTGAACACATCATATTGAGTGTATTGGGGCATGATAACTCAAGAACGAATGGTTTCGTGTATATTGAGCAATGACAACTCAAAAACGAATTGTATTGTATGCATTGTATGCACGACAACTGAAGAATTGGTTGTATTGTGTTTATTGGGATATGATAATTCAATTACGAATTGTATTGTATGTTATACGGTACGATTTTTCAAGACCAAAGGCATGTTTTACGATGGAATTTTAAATGTGGATACATTGTAAAAGATGATGTTTTCGTAATCCAGATGACTAGAACAGGAAGTAGTCGTAATTTGATACATTCGTTGAATTATCTCTAAATAATAATAAAAATCCGATAAAATGACAGTAGTTTTGATTACGCTATGTATGCGAATTGTGTTAAAATAGTATTGATCAAATAATGAGTCCAACTGCATCTTTATCATCGGCGAGACAGAGCTGTTTTAACTTACAAAAAAAATAGTTGTTACATAATTGTTACAAAACGTAAAATAATAACCTGCAAACGATAGCTCGTAAAATAATCTCTCTTTCTCTTCACTTTTATTTTCATTCTGATACTGATCATAATAACAACTGGAATTCAATAACTCAATAATGCAAACTTTCAATTAATCAGAAATTCTAATGCAGCCTTATATAGCTGATTATTAACGTTAATAATATTTAATTTTATTAAATTTTGACAGCGTGTCCTTCTTAGAAAATGCAAGAGTACGGCTCTAGCAAATGGCGCCATTATTTTATCTTTTTCAGTAGAATAGATGGTAATCAATTTATTTATAGTCATGATTCTTATCTAAAACATATTTATATCTAAAATTATTGGCTCTGTTATTGTATGCCAGTAATCAGAGGAATGACAGCATTTAAAACAATTTTAAAACTATTCCTTAGTCCATATTACCTATTTTAAAACATGACTTATGAGTATCGAAACATTGAAGTATTCTTTGTAATGCCATTTCAAAAATTAATTAAGATTATTTGCAGTTTAAAAACTACAACCATTAATTTTATTCCTTGATTGCTTAAATGCTTAAAGCTGGGATTGTGCTATGAAGTTTGTAGCACCGTATTGGTTTCATTAAGATCCTTGTGTCACTATGCAGTTTATGATTTGATATAGGTATTTCTCTTACATTGTGGTTTATTGTTTCTAAAGTATAACTCGAATAACTTCACATACATAGGTTTTGACTGACGACTACACTAAAATGATACGTAGCATCAAAAAGTTTTTATATTCTAGTCAAAGTAATACATAAATAATTTTTCTACCTACATAACTCAATTTTTTATTTATTTATTTTTTTAAATACCAGAATTGGAAATTATTTTACATGTACTTATTACATTGCATTCAGTTTAAGTTTTTAGTTATTACACGCGATACGAATAGATTTCCAAATAAATATTAATATTTTTGAACTTTAGTAACGAAAAATATTATTTTTAATTTCAGTTTTAAATTTCAGTTATATTTTAATACATTTTCTCAAAACGTTTAATTGCCCGTTGAAAAACTTCATTTAAAGGCAAATCCATGGGAAAACTAAATTTTGTTACTAATTGGCGCTTAAAATACTATAACTTTTTTATTAATAGAGAAATGTCGAAATTTATTTAGTTTTTAAAACAAGATGCGCACTTATGTTTGCAAAGCTGATTGTTATCTGCGCTTTTTGCGAAAAAAAATTAATCTTGCATAAATATTATTAATGTAACATTTTGCAGCTTCAATAAATATTCTGGGAAACGCACTTAAAATCAAGCCTTGCTTTTATAAACCTACAAGACAGAAATATTCCTTAATGGCATTTTTATTATCTTTTTCCTATTTCGAACGTAATGAAAAAACTTACTTATGAATATTTATATTTGTTTTCAGTATTCTTCGAGGAAATATGTCCTTACAAAACCTCATTCATAAAACTTTACTGTATTTAATTATGCATACAAACATCTGTGCTCACCTTAGATTTAATTAATATCTAGTAGCAAGTTTCTTTTTACTATATTCGTATATGTTTTAATTCATAATATACATATCAAGTTTTACTTTATGTTCTAAGTTTAATTTTTTGTTCGTTCAAAACTTTGTTTATAATATCGAAGAAGGCATATTATATATTTTTATTAACGAAATTGTCTGTAAATGGTGAGTGCATTAGGAATACGGTAAAATGGAACATGGATATGGAAAATAATAATGTTTTGGACTTTGGAATTTGGAATATACAGGAGGAAGATTTCATTAGATACTAAAATAATATGCCATACATCAGTATTACTTTCTGCATCATTATGGGGAAAATGACAATGAGGTCCATTTAAATTATATGCATACACATAATTATTTTAAATTAAATTGTATTCAATTGAAATTTAGTTAATATTGAAATCAAGGCTTCATGTTGATTTAATAAGTAACAAACTATTTGCCTTTATAGGTACAACAACTGCAAGTTGAATTGAGTAAGTGATGCCAAATATATTGTTATTAAATAATGATAAAAACAAGAAAGATCAATCATGCTTAAAGCATTGATTATGAAACACTTTCCAATTTCAATGCAATTTTATATAAACATGTCAAATGCGATACATTCTTTTGTAACATTTTTAAAATTACAACAATACTACATTAATTTATTATATTTAAAAACTTCATCGAAGAAAATGAACTTCATTCAAATGACGGCATTGAAATATAAATTGCCTGGTTTAAACATCTCTAAATTGCGATACATTCCTCGATAACATTTTTAAAATTATCATAGTACTAGAATAATTTATTATATTTGAAAACTTAAAACATCAGCGAAAAAAATTAACGTCATTTAAATGAAGGCATTGCAATATAAATTGCTTGGTTTAAACATCACTAATATGCGATACATTCCTAGGTAATACTTTTTAAATTATCATAATACTACAATAATTTATTGCATTTGTAAACTTCATCGAAAACAAATGAAATTTATTCAAATGACGTCATCGAAATATAACACGCCTGGCTCTCCCTATAAAAGCAGCATTTCATTGATAAACGTTTTTCCAATAATTTCATTCATCACAATAGGTACTAATTTATTTTATTTAAAAACTTAAGACCATGGAGGTTTAAGTAATTTAACTCTATGCTTAAAACTTCATCGAAAAAATGGTCTGCTTCTCTTTGTACAATCAATGAATGTTTCATTCATATCAACTATATTGCAGACTCCACGAGCTAATTCTTATACAACTCATTCTACATCTTTTTGTGTTTACATCCTTCATAAGGAAAAATTAGGCTTCGTTGTAGAAATAATCAAAGTTGGACGATCATTTAGACTTAAATACATTGTAATTGCGTTGTGTCAGGATGTAGATGCACAGAATTTAAGCAACAATAAAGTGGTTTTAGGAAGAATACAACACTAAATATGAATTAAAAAAACTTTAAAAAACGCGATTTTGACACAAGATGGATGGCATATTTTATTTTAAAGTGGGTCACGTGATCTCTTCATATAATGGCCACGTGATCTCTTCATATAAAGGGTGTAATTATTATTTTAATTTTTATTTAAAAAACTTCAGAATATATTTTGCTAAATTTTTTTTTGTGTACTTTATGGGATAATTTGAATATTCCCTAAAACTTTCGAAGCAATTTGTGAATTTTAAATTCGTTTAAAAAATGTTTTAAGGATTAGGCCCTATAGGGTTCAATGTATTTCATTTTTTCAATCCGTGTTCAATTTAAAACTAATTGGGTGGTATTATTCATTTATGTTCTCATAGATCCCACAGACCGTCTGAACAGCATACTAAAATTTCATTCTGATACAGCCATTTTTACCACAGTTATCGTGCTAACGGTCGAACAGACAGACAGACAGGATGAATGAACAAAGTCTGAAACACTTTTCTACTATGTTGTAAAATGTTAACAAGAAAGATCAATCATGCTTAAAGCATTGATTATGAAACGCTTTCCAACGTCAATGCAATTTTATTTAAACATCTCAAAAATGCAATACATTCCTCGGTAATAATTTAAAACTTATCTCAATACTACTTTAATTTATTATATTTGAAATCTTAAACTTTCGTCGAAAAAAATGAACTTCATTCAAATGACGGCATTGAAATATAAATTGCCTGGTTTAAACATCTCTAAAATGTGATACATTCCTCGGTAATATATTTAAAATTATCATAATACTACAATAACTTATTATATTTGAAAACTTCATTGAAAACAACTGAAATTCATTTAAATGACGTCATAGAAAAATAACACGCCTGGCTTTCTCTATAAAAGCAGCATTTCATTCATCCACATTTTCCCATTCATTTCATTCATCACAATACTATAATAATTTATTTTACTTAAAAACTTAAGACCATGGAGCTACATGTAATTAAACCCTATGCTTAAAACTTCATCGAAAAGAATCGTCCTTCTCTCTGTAAAATCAATGAATATTTCATTCATATCAGCTATGCAGACTCCATGAGCTAAATAATTTTGCGTTAAAGAAATCTTCAGCAATTCTTGTAACAACTCATTCTACATATTTTGCTGTTTACATTTTACATAAGTGAAAAATAGGCTTCGTTTTAGAAATAATCAAATTTGGATGATCATTTAAACTCAAATATATTGTAATTGAGTTGTTTTAATATGTAGATGCACAGAATTTAAGCAAAAATACAGCGGTTTTAGGACAGATACAACACTAATTATGAATAAAAAAGAACTTAAAAATCACGATTTTGAGACAAGATGGATGCCATGTTTCATATTGAAGGGGGTCACGTGATCTCTTCATATAATGATCACGTGATCTCTTCATTTAAAGGATGTAATTATTATTTTAATTTTTATTTAAAAAACTACTGAATATATTTTGCTGAAATTTTTTTATATATTTTATGGAATAATTTGATGATTACCTAAAATTTTCAAAGCAATTTGGGAATTTTAAATCCGCTTTAAACATGTTTGAAGAATAAGGTCCCATAGGGTTCAATGTATATCAGTTTGTAAACCCTCTTTCAATCCAAAACTAATTGGGAGATATTATTCATTTACATTCCCATAGGTCTTACAGACCATCTGAACAACATACTGAAATTTCATTTTGATTCAAATCAATTTTATGGCAGTTATCTTGCAAAACGGACAGACAGACAGACAGGCAGAATGAATATCGGACGGACAGACAGACAGACAGAGTGAATGACCGAAGTCATAAACACTTTTCAACTTTGTTGTAAAGTGTTAATAGAAACGGAAATTATATATTTGAATTAAAATAAATGTGAAGATTTTTCTGAAATTGCCTATCTATTTCATTTACTGTTATTGTCACTTAACTTCTATAATGTTATTGTAAAATGTATGCATTGGTATAGCTATTAATTGATGTATCTTTTCTAAAACATGTAACATATATCGAAAAATATATTTGTGCTCAAAATATTTCCTTTGGAAATTTCCTCCTAAAAATTGTTAGTCATATAACAAAAAATCTGATGTGGGCAACAGATGAATTTCCTTATATAATGTAATGCATTTACTACTTTTACATAAAAAAAAATCTGATGTGGGCAACACATGACTTTCCTTATATAATGCAATGAATTTACTACTTTTACAGTAAAAAAAATAGGTTTTTCTTATAGTAGATACTTATATTCTTTCCAAGATATTGAATTTTCGACAATTAGTCGTCATTTTCATTGATTTAGCGTCATTTTAATCCATTTGGCGAGATTTTCGTTAATTTGACAACATTTCAAAAAGTCGCCAAGTTGGCGACATTCTGCCAAATTCGTCGCCAAAATCTCGCCAAGCTTTACTGACGGAGAAATAAGTTATTCTTATAACAGATAAATGACTATTGGTGTTCAAATACAAAAGTATTACTCGAAGTATCTTTTCTCATGAATGGAACGAGTTAGATCCACGAGAATGATGTCACTCAATTTATCGCATGGTATTACATATGAAAAGTGAACATGTTTCTCAATAGGAAATATATTTTTTTTAATTTTATATGACTTTTTGATAATTTTTTTGAAAAATGTAAAATATCTCAAAAACTGTTCATGTTAGCGTTCTAAATTTTATGTTAATCGTTTTCTAATGAAAAATTACATAAGAAATGTCTATTTGCGTAACTTTATTAGCGGTTTTAATTTTTTGATGATTTTTTCAAAATTTCACTCGAAAATTTATGGGGTTCTAAACATTCGATTACGTATAAAAATAATAGGCTTTCAGTGTTTACTGATTGTGATTTTTGTACCAAATTTGGTTCGAATCGGTTCATTCGTTCGTCAGTTATCGTCTCCACAGACCCACTGACACACACACACACACAGACATCACTTCAAAAATGTTTGATTCGTGATCAGGGATGCTTGAAACGTGCTGTCCCGTCGAAAACTCGAATTCGAATTTTCGACCCCGTCACAATACTTTCCTTATACATTATGTATATAAGGAAAGTAATAAGTAATATTAAGGACTTTCTTAGGACTTCAAACACATTTTAACTTGTATTAAAATAATAAAATATGTCTGCTTATTCGCGATATATCTGGAGAAGCACTCACTCACATTCACAATATTTTTGGAAAAAACATTAAAATTCATTAATTTTGAGTAATTGTTCTAAAATTCACAATTTTAAAGAAAAGCGTTTGCAATTTAAGAAAATATGATGTGGGCAACACATGACTTTCCTTATATAATGTAATGAATTTACTACTTTTACAATAAAAAAATAGGTTTTTCTTATAGTTGATACTAATATTCTTTCCAAGATATTGAATTTTCGACAATTAGTCGTCATTTCATTAATTTAGCGTCATTTTTATCCATTTGGCGAGATTTTCGTTAATTTGGCAACATTTTAAAATGTCGCCAAGTTGGCGACATTCCGCCAAATACGTCGCCAAAATCTCGCCAAGCGTTATGCACTAAGAAAAAAGTTATTCTTACAGCAGATAAATGACTATTGGCGTTCAAATACAAAAGTATTATTCAAAGTATATTTTTTCATGAATGGAACGAGCTAGATCCACGAGAATGATGGCACTCAATTTATCGCATGGTATTACATATGAAAAGTGAACATGTTTCTCAATAGGAATTTTTTTTTATGTGACTTTTTCATAATTTTTTGAAAAATGTACAACATCTCGAGAATGGTTCATGGTAGCGTTCTAAAATTTATGCCAATCGTTTTCTAAGGAAAAATTACTTAAGAAATGTCTATTTGCGTAACTTTATCAGCGGTTTTGATTTTTTGACGATTTTTTCAAAATTAAGGGGGGTTCTGAATATTCGATTACATATAAAAACAATAGGCTTCTAGTGTTTACGGATTGTGATTTTTGTGCCAAATTTGGTTCGAATCGGTCCATACGTTCGCCAGTTATCGTCTCCACAGTCTCAATGACACACGCACATACTTTCACACACACACACACACACACACACACACACACACACACACACACACACACACACACATACTTTCACACACACACACACACACACACACACACACATACACACACACAGACATCACTTCAAAAACGTTTGATTCGTGATCAGGGATGCTTGAAACGTGCTCTCCCGTCGAAAACTCGAATTCGAATTTTCGACCCCGTCACAATACTTTCCTTATACATTATGTATATAAGGAAAGTAAAAATAGGTTTTTCTTATAGTAGATACTAATATGCTTTCCAAAATATGGAATTTTCGACAATTAGTCGTCATTTTTATTGATTTAGCGTCATCTTTATCCATTTGGCGAGATTTTCGTTAATTTGGCAACATTTCAAAAAGTCGCTAAGTTGGCGACATTCTGCTAAATTCGTCGCCAAAATCTCGCCAAGCGTTATGCACTAAGAAATAAGTTATTCTTACAGCAGATAAATGACTATTGGCGCTCAAATACAAAAGTATTACTCAAAGTATCTTTTTTCATGAATGGAACGAGCTAGATCCACGAGAATGATGTCACCCAATTTATCGCATTGTATTTCATATGAAAAGTGAACATGTTTTTCAATAGGAAATATTTTTTTTATTTTATAAGATTTTTTGAAATTTTTTTTGAAAAATGTTCAATATCTCGAGAACGGTTCATGTTAGTGTTCTAAAATTTATGTCAATCGTTTTCTAATGAAAAATTACATAAGAAATGTCTATTCGCGTAACTTTATTAGTGTTCTTGATTTTTTGACGATTTTTTCAAAATTTCATTCGAAAATTTAGGGGGTTCTAAGCTTTCGATTGCGTATAAAAACAATAGGCTTCCAGTGTTTATGGATTGTGATTTTTGTACAAAATTTCTTTCGATTCGGTTCATTCGTTCGTCAGTTATCGTCTCCATAGTGTCACCGACACACACACACACACATACATACTTTCACACACGCACACACACACACACACACACACACACACACACACACACAGACATCACTTCAAAGATGTTTGATTCGTGATCAGGGATGCTTGAAATGTGCTCTCCCGTCGAAAACTCGAATTCGAGTTTTCGACCCAGTCACAATACTTTCCTTATACATTATGTATATAAGGAAAGTAATAACAAATGAAATGAAATGAAATATTCTTATTTAAACTCATTGACACGCTATACGACTATTAATCATGTTACGACTAATTAACCTTGTTTTTAGAATTTATATTACAAATATATCCTTAGTTTCCAAATGTGCATATAAACGACTCAGTGGCTGGGTAAATATAAGCACTCATTCAGATTCATTACATGTAACAGTTAAATTCTGTACTCTGTAAGGCAAAATCTAAATGTTATATTCTTAAATTTACTCAAATTAGTAACATTTATTCGCGCAATTTTTACTTTCCTTATATACATAATGTATAAGGAAAATATTGTGACGGGATCGAAAATTCGAATTCGAGTTTTCTACGGGAGAGCACGTTTCAAGCATCCCTGATCACGAATCAAACATTTTTGAGGTGATGTCTGTGTGTGTGTATGCGTGTGTGTGTGAAAGTATGTGTGTGTGCGTATGTATATGTGTGTGTGTGTGTGTGTGTGAAATTATGTGTGTGAACGTATGTGTGTGTATGAAAGTATGTGCGTGTGTGTGTGTGTGTCAGTGAGTTTGTGGAAACGATATCTCACGAACGAATGGATCGATTCGAATGAAAATTGGTACACAAATCAAAATCAGTGGTGAATACTGGAAGTCCATTGTTTTTAAACGCAATCCAATGTTTAGAACCCGCCTAAATTGTCGAGTGAAATTTTGAAAAAATTATCAAAAAATCAAAACCTCCAATATGGTTACGAAAATAGACATTTCTTACGTAATTTTTCTTTAGAAAACGATTGACATAAACTTTAGAATGCTAGCGTGAAACGTTCTCGAGATATTGCACATTTTTTGAATAAATTTATCAAAAAAATCCCATAAATTAAAAAAAATATTAACTGTTGAGAAACATGTTCACTTTTCATATGTACTATCATGCGATAAATTTGGTGACATTATTTTCGTGGATCCAGCTTTTTCTATTCATGAGAAAAGACACTTTGAGTAATACCTTTTTATTTGAACGCCAAGAGACCATTTATCTGCTATAAGAATAATTTATTTCACCTTCCATAACGCTTGGCGAGATTTTGGCGACGATGAATTTTGCGGAATGTCGTTAACTTGGCGACTTTTAGAAATGTTCCT
This sequence comes from Amaurobius ferox, assembly GCA_951213105.1. NCBI lineage: Eukaryota > Metazoa > Arthropoda > Arachnida > Araneae > Amaurobiidae > Amaurobius > Amaurobius ferox. The sequence continues at coordinate 76,157,706 of OX578135.1, read as the reverse complement.
AAATTACCGTAAATCTCGCCAAATGGTTAAAAATGACACTAAATCAATGAAAATGACGACTAATTGACGAAAATTCAATATCTTGAAAAGAATATAAGTATCTACTCTAAGAATATGCTATATCTTTGCTGTAAAATTAGTAAATTCATTGCATTATATAAGAAAAGTCATGTGCTGCTCACATCAGATTTTTTATTTCCTATCCTTTCATCTAATTATATAAGCTGTAACTGAGAAATACACACTAATTTCTGTTTTCAATTAACATTGTGTTTGGTGGAGTTTAAAACCGGTGCCAAACATGAAATAAAATATTTTGAAGTTTAAATTTCTGCGAGATAAGTATTGGTCATTATTCAAGTAAAAATTAATTCTAATACATATTTGAATGAAATAATCATTTATTTTTATTTATATTTTATTTAGTATGGTATTTATTCGAGTTATTCACTATTCATTTATTCGTAAATAATTCAATCAATTATTCTTCCGTTACTTTCCTATTCAAATATATGAGTCACTAGAGCTTGAGGAAGGATAGATTGATTGTTCGATTATGAGATCCAGGAATATTACAGTTTTTAATGTATTTTATTTCAAGGGTGCTGCATACTAAAATGTTCGGTATTCAGAATGAATTATAATTGCTATTTTCAAATTTAATGGAAATGTCTGGTGAATGAAAATATAGTTCAAAGATAGTTCAATTGATAATAAGAAGGAGGAACATAACAATTTTTTTACTATTTCATATTTTAAGGGTGCCGCACACTAAAATATTGGACATTCGGAATAAATAAGAAACGTATTCAAATGAAGATAATGACCAAATATGGTGCAGAGGTAGTTTGATCGAAATAAGAAGGAGGATAATAAGAAGGAGGAACATAATAATTTTTTTAATATTTCATATTTTAAGGGTGCCGCATACTAAAATATTGGACATTCGGAATAAATAAGAAACGTATTTAAATGAAGATAATGACCAAATATGGTGCAGAGGTAGTTTGATCGAAATAAGAAGGAGGATAATAAGAAGGAGGAACATAATAATTTTTTTAATATTTCATATTTTAAGGGTGCCGCACACTAAAATATTGGACATTCGGAATAAATAAGAAACGTATTTAAATGAAGATATTGACCAAATATGGTGCAGAGGTAGTTTGATCGATAGTAAGAAGACAGATGGTAAGAAGACAGATTCGTACAGGTGGTTAATAATTCTTATTTTAATTAGATCTCACACTGAATTGTTAGCTTTGCAGAATAAATTAGAAATGCCGTCTTTTATCTAACATGGAACTTTAGCTAACGCTCGATTATTAGCTGGAAGAATGTTGCAATTTTTTTTATTAATTTTCTTTCTAGGAATGCTGCACATCAAAATATTCAGCTTTAAGAATAAAAATAAAGCACCATTACTTAAGTAAGATGAAGACTTCTTGGAATTCTGAAATGTAAAATTGTTTGACAGAACCTACTGAAAAAAAAAAATTCAAATATTCTCATTTTAAGACGTACACCACACCAAAACGTTTGAAATATAGAATGCTTGCGAAGTTCAATTTGCTATGAGATAAATACACTTGAAAGACATTTGATGTAAGGGTAGATCATGAGATACCAAAAGTGGGTAATCTGCTGTTTTTCAAGCTGTTTTTCAACATTTGTTATGCTGGGAGCGCCGTACAAAAAAAAATAATTGATTCGTTGAAGAAATGAGAAATTCCATCTTAAAAGAAATTCCCTCTTCTCCTTCCTTTTCTCCTCGATAAAAACTTGAAATGCTGTACGTGGATAATTAGTTCGATGAATCCTACTAGTAAGATCGGATTATGTAAAAATTGCATTCGATGGGGTTCCCTATACTAAAAGGTTTGATATGTGCGGACTGTTTGATATGTGGTTAAGGTTTGATATGGGCGGACTGCAAAACGCACTTACTAGTGATTCTGTATCACCACACATAATTAAAAGACGCCTGGCAGAGGTAGACTGCATTCCCGTTTTCCTTCCAGATGTCTGCTATTAACCACCTTACATTGGTGGTGATCTCTGAAGTGGAGCCATGCCCGAGAAATATAGACTGCCTCTGGACGGGATAACATTTTAGACTATTTGAAAAACGCACTTACTGGTGATTTTGTATCATCATACACCATTAAAAGGCGTCTGATACCAGTAGGATACTGGTACTAATATGTACCGGTAAGGCTCTTTTTCTTTTAAGGTATAAATTAATCTGTTTAACTAGGGCTTGGACTAATTTTAGTATTCTGCAATGCATTAGAAAATGCTAGTTTTTCTAAAAATAATTTATGATCCGTGTCATTACCCTAAATAGTTAAAATCAAAGGTGTACCTAAATATCCAACTATGAGCTTTTGAGTGAATAAAAGTGTAAATAGATAACACGAAACCTCCATTGAAATTACTGAATAAATGTCAAAATATGATTTCAAAATTGATACAGGAGAATGACGGTGCTTCGCAATTGGTGCTCTACAACAGAGCGACACCTTCAGCAGGAATACATTCTCGCTGTCCTTATTTTTTTAATAATAGCGTCCGAAAAAATAAATCCTGTTGGTTAGGGAAAAGACATCGGAGGTCTGAAGACCCCCAGACCGTGCGACTAACATAGTGGGTTTAGAGTAGCTAGCTGCACGGCCGGGAAAGGATACCTCCTGCACTCAGGAGGCACCCAAAGTACCTTCCCGGCAAACGAACATTTATTTAGGTACTAAAAAGATAACAATTGATGAAAAATATTATGGTTAAATAGACAGTTTTACATTATATTTGAACCTGACAAAGACGTCCATTTTTCGAAAATGGGAAAAGGGATATTGCGATTATAGGTAAAAAGATCATTGAAAAATAAAATTTAGAGTGAGGTATATTAACATAATGAAAACTAGATAAAAATTAAAGAAAATTATAAAATTTTGAAAGTAAAATTTAGAAAATATACAAAAAAAGAAAATATATGGAAAAGGACAGAAATTTAGGCACATGGAAAACTAAAACAGAAATTTACAAAATTTAGAATAGAATTTAGAAAAGAACGTTTAGAAAAATTACAAATAAAAGGGGTCAAAAGAAAAAGAAAGAAACGGAAAAATAAGAGCTGTTAACATAGCTTTATGCTTCTTTTTTTTTTTTTTTTTGACATCGGAGGTCTGAAAGTTACTGCAGGGAATGCATCATAAATGTAAAAGAGTTCCCACGTATTGTTACCAGAGCCACTTAAATGCTATTCGAATATGTGAGACTATTATGAAATTCTGATTCATCTTTTCTCAGGGAAGACAAGGACTTAATTTAACCCTTTAACAAATACTGACATTGTACATGCCGCAGTTATGGTGATGGGACGCCCAGGACTTTAAATTGTTTTGGTTTTCGTTTGTGAAAATTAATAACATTTTTTTCTTATTTATTGCAGCGAGGATGCGAAGGGGCTAGATTTCTTTTGAGTTGGACGCAGTTAGCTGTTCCACGATGACTTCTTTAACCCTTAATTCATTTAACCCTTTTTAATAGGATATACAAATGCAAATTAATATTTTATGGCGCCGACGTGGTGGTCGAGTGGTCAAGGCGAGCGCTTCCACAGCAATCTCTCGACCGCCGCGTTGTGGGATCGAGTCCCACGTAAGACATGCATGTTTGTGTTGTGGGCGCTGTGTGTTCCGCCCCCCTCTAGTGCGCCTGGGGCAACGTCCTAGGGCGGCTAAATGGTTCACGTTCTGGCCGCTGACAAAAAGGCGAATGATGATGAGTCAAGTGCCTGGCCATTTGATAAAAAAAAAATATTTTATGGGAGAAGGTTATTACTGTATGTGATCGGATAACATTGTACGTGCAACGTTCTATTCCCTGATATATTTTATCAAACAATAACTCCTCCAAAACTGTGCCATTTTTTTTACAATTTAGATGTATGGTGTAAATTATTGTTATGCAGGTCGAGTTTGTTGCTAAGCGTGGTCATACAGAAATTGCACGTGCTATGCTTTAACATTGCTATGAATTAGCCGATGATAATTGGGATGACCATCAACTGTATAAACATTTTGCAATGATGTGTAGTTTAATCATGTACAGATTATGTCTGTTGATATGACAGTAATTGGGTAAATATTGCACGATCTGTGAGAAAAACATATTGCTACAAACATGCGTAAAAAATTAGCCCCCCCCCAAATAACATGAAAATTTACATGAAACTATTCTTTTGTGCATCTTTAGGGTGTGATATGCTTTAATTTTTAACGCAAAGGGACACATTTACCACGATTTTTTCTTTCCCTGCAATACATGGTAATGTATAAGGAAAGTATTTATTTTTGGTGTAAAAACATTCCCTTTACTCAAACTTCTATGTCCGCCAATAACTCATTTTAAACGCAAGCGACTATTTTTTATATTTTCAAATTTGGTGTAAATTAAACTCGAACTATATTCTACATACATATTAACAAATCTGATGTGGGCAGCATATGACTTTTTCTTTATTTCTTTAAGAACTCATTAAATTGAGTTTAATTGTACAGAATGACACTAACTTTGTATTTTTAATTCAATTTCTGCTTTTATTTGGTAATTGGACATTTTTCCAAAGGCGGCATAAAAAATGTGAAATATCTCGAGAACGGTTAGTCCTAGAGTAATAGAATTGTTTTTATTCCTCTCCTCGTCAAAAATTACGTATGAAACAAGCATTTAATTGATACATTTAAACACGCGTATTCTTTTATTAGATATTGTCGATTTTTGAGGGCTATTTTGTAAAAAAGGTAGGTTGTTCTTTTCCGAATCGTACCAAAATCTAATCAGCACCAGAGTATCCCACATGTGATTTATCTACCAAATTTTGTGAAATTTGGTCAATTTACATTTCAGCTAGAGTGAATACATGAGATTTTAGCGGGCCATTTCGCAAAAAAAGGCGGGTTCTTTTTTTCCCGAATTGTAGCAAAAACTATTCAGCACCAGGGTCACACCCAAGGGTCCTACCTACCAAATTTTATGAAATTCGGTCCATTACTTTTTGAGTTAGAGTGGATACATACATTGCATAGACACACAGACAAACAGACAGACAGACAGCCAGACACACACACAGACATCACGCTAAAAATAGTTTTTTCGTGTTCTTGAGGTCTCGAAACGTGTAGATCCGTCGAAAACTTGAGTTGCGATTTTCGGCATAATTCCAATACTTTCCCTCTGCATTGCCATGTATTGTAGAAAAAGTAAAAAGAATTGACCGAGCAAACTTGCATTTTTCTACAATAACTCTGTAAATTCCAGCGTATTGGGTAGAAAATTTTAATCGCAGCATTCTTTATTTGAATTCCATGAAAAATATTTAGATTTTTTTACTTTTTAAAATTGAAATATCCCTCACTTAGTTTATTATATTTTACCTTGTTTATTATTATTTGAAAATCTAAAATACCCCTAGTTTATTATATTTTAGATTTTCAAACGTATAGCACTTGCATAATTTTAAAAGAAAAAAAAAATACTTTTCCATTTTATTTTGGTAAAATAGTTACCCTTTAAATGCATTTCATTTTTTAACATAAAATATCTTATAATATCAGATATCGTATCATAAATATCGTATTTATCAATATTATATTATTTTCTATTCAGTAAATAAATGAGATTTACCTTTACCAGGAGAATCACCCCCTCACTTAGACATTAGAGATCCTATTACAAACTGTAATTGCACCTAATATCATCACTGTCTACCACAGCTGCCAGAAGACTCTTTATGAACGGAAATGAATTTCAGACTTCATTTTCTACCAGTCACTTTTTGACGTTAACCCAGAGATTCATTTTAGAAATATATATTTAGAAACAATATTTATTCAACGTAAATTCTTCAAGATATTTCGGAGATTTATTGAAAGCAATTTTAGAGATTATCTCTCTGTGTATGAAATTTTGATGTGTCAAGCGCATGGACCTTTATTTACGAAAGTAGAAAATTCGGATTTTTTTTTTCTTTTTTGAGAAAACAGAAAGACATTTCTTACGATTTGATATCAATGACTGAAAAACTGTATGATTATTATAGTTGTCTATTATAAGCGTATCAAATATGATTGAAACTATTTGGTTCTTTCTAAAGACACTAACTGTATCTGTATAACTGTAGAAATGTAAAATGTTTAATGTCTTGCAAACAGATCATTGTAACAGTTATACAGCGGTGCCCGTTTCTTTCTCATTAAAGTTATTTTCACAGAATTGATAAACAGGATTATATTTATTGCATGATTTTCTTTTACATTTTATATTAGAAAAAAAATCTGATGTGGGCAGCACATGACTTTCCTTATATAATGCAATGAATTTACTACTTTTACAGCAAAGAAAATAGGTTATTCTCATAGAAGATACTTATATTCTTTCCAAGATATTGAATTTTCGTTAGTTAGTCGCCATTTTCATCGATTTAGCATCATTTTTATCCATTTGGCGAGACTTTCCTTAATTTGGCAACACCTAAAAAAGTCGCCGAGTTGGCGACATTCCACCAAATTCGTGGCCAAAATCTCGTCAAGCGTTATGGATGGAGAAATAAGTTATTCTTATAGCAGATAAATGACTATTGGAGTTCAAATACAAATGTATTACTCAAAGTATGTTTTCTTATGAAGGAACGAGCTAGATCTACGAGAATGATATCACCAAATTTATCGCATGATATTACATATTGAAAGTGAACATGTTTCTCAACAGTTAATATATTTTTTTAATTTATGGTTTTTTTTATAAATTTATTTGAAAAATGTGAAATATCTCGAGAACGGTTCATGCTAGCGTTCTAAAATTTATGTCAATCGTTTTCTAATGCAAAATTCCATAAGAAATGTCTACTTGCGTAATTTTATTAAAGATTTTGATATTCTGATGATTTTCTCAAATTTTCTCTCGAAAATTTAGGGGGCTGTTGAACATTCGATTGCATTTAAAAACAATAAGCTTCCAGTATTTACGGATAGTGATTTTTGTACCAAATTTCATTCCAATTGCTCCATTCGCTCGTTAGATGTCGTCTCCACAGACTCACTGACACACACACACACATACTTACACACACATACAGAGAGAGAGAGACATCACCTCAAAAATGTTTGATTTGTGATCAGTTATGCTTGAAACGTGCTCTCCAGTCGAAAACTCGAATTCGAATTTTCAACCCCGTCATAATACTTTCCTTGTACATTATGTATATAAGGAAAGTAAAAAAGCACGTAATATGTCGAAATTGTACTTTAGCATGTAATAACTGGTGTTATTCATATTTAGAAAATCTGATATAAACAGCTCATTACTTTTTTTATATAATGCGATGAATTTACTTCATTCACAGTGAAAAAATGACGTATAAGATCCATGAAACAATGTTTTAACATTGAATTGTACATTTGGCGCTTTTTTGGATGGTAGAATTTAAAACTATTTCGAAGTACCAAATTAACTTGTATTTCGCGCATCTCCAAATTGGTAATTATATATACTAGTGAAGAACGTGGGTATTATATTTGTTAATAATTTAAGAAACGGGTTTGTTCATGAGGTATCTTACTATAATAAAAGACAACACTGAAACGCTGGCTGTGTACAAAAAACACAAAGGGATGTATTTATAATAATATCCGTTGCTGTAAATAAAAAATATGATGTGGGCAACACACGACTTTTCTTCTATAATGCAATGAATTTACTACTTTTACAGTAAAAAACTAGGTTTGTCTTATACTAGATACTTTATTCTTTCCAAGATACTGAATTTTCGTCAATTAGTCGTAATTTTCATTGATTTAGCGTCATTTTTATCCATTTAGCGAGATTTTGTTTAATTTGGCAACATTTAAAAAAGTTGCCAAGTTGGCGAGATTCAGCCGAATTCGTCACCAAAATCTCGCCAAATGTTATAAACGGAGAAATAAGTTATTCTTATAGCAGATAAATGACTATTGGTGTTCGAATACAAACGTATTACTCAAAGTATCTCTTCTCATGAATGGAACGATCTAGATCCACGAGAATGAGGTCACCCAATGTATCGCATGATATTACGTATAAAAAGTGAACATGTTTCACAACAGATATTATATTTTTTGGATTTATAGGTTTTTTTTATAAATTTATTTGAAAAATGTGCAATAACTCGAGAATGGTTCATGCTAGCGGTCTAAAGTTCATGTCAATCGTTTTCTAAGGAAAAGTCACACAAGAAATGTCTATTTGCGTAACTTTATTAAAGGTTTTGATTTTTTGAGGATTTTTCAAGATTTCACTCGAAAATTTAGGAAGGTTCTGAACATTCGATTCCGTTTAAAAACAGTAGGCTTCCAGTATTCACGGATTGTGATTTTAGTACCAAATTTCATTCGAATCGCTCCATTCATTCGTGAGATATCGTCTCCGGAGGATCACTGACACGCACACACACACATACACACATACACACACACATACACACACACAGACATCACCTCAAAAATGTTTGATTCGTGATCAGGGATACTTGAAATGTGTTCTACCTTCGAAAACTCGAATTCGAATTTTCGACCCGGTCACAATACTTTCCTTATACATTATGTATATAAGGAAAGTATAAAAATTAGTCCAAGGATCCAAGGTCCTGTTTCGTTTTTAGTATGTGATGTTATATACAACGTAAAACTCCAGAATTCTGCACTGTTGCTAATATGTTAAGTGGGAGTCCAGTATCTGGCTTCGTTTACAGTATCTAAGGTCACTCAACGTAGAAATCTAGAATACTGCTCTTTTTATTTATATAGATTGGTAGCATATATATTAAAATATATTATAATAATCAATTCATCAATTTGGATTTATTTTCGTTAATTCGGCGTCATTTTTTGCAATTTGGACGATATTTTTGTCAACCTGGAGTGAAATATCGCAAACTTGACGCCATTTCGCTAAATTGGTAGCCAAGTTTGTCGAATTTATCGCTAAGCGGTACAGACAAACAGAAAGCTTATTTTTATGTATGAAAATTGGCAAATTTTTAAGCATCAAAATATAAAACTATTATCCGAAGTAACTTCTCTCATAAATGGAACAAACTAGATCAATGATGATCAATGATAATGATGAAAATAAATTTATTGTATAGCATTACATACGCAAAGTTAAAATATTTCAAATAGCTAATATTTTTTTTATTTTTATACGAATTTTTTTTTGATAAATTAATTTGAAAAATATAAAATATCTCAAGATCGGTTCAGGTTACTCTCCCTGAAATAAATCGAAAATCTGATTCTTCTTTTGACTCTGTCTCATATTGTTTTCAATATAAGTTTGCAAAGATACAGTTGTTGTGTTTGACAGATAGAATAAAACCTGCTGTGTTTAAAAAAGATAAATGAAGACATAATATTTAGTTTAAAGAAAATTAGTTTATTAAATTGTAACTTCAATTATTTCCAATTAACAAATACAAAAACACTGCTCACAGGCAGGCAACTCAGGAAGAATTAACATTAGAATTTTAGAATTTTATCAACTTAGTTAAAATTAAGGAATTAGCATAAAAACTTAACTCAAAACAATCTATTTAAATTTCATCAAAAATCATTAACAAAAATATTAAATTTAAAGAATTTTAGAATTTTAACCCAGGCTCTTAAAAATTATGAAGGTTTAGAAATTTGCTCTCAGAATGAAGTTTAGAATTTTAATTTTACAGAATAAATTTTAGTTAAATGCATTTCAAAAATATTGAGAAATCATATTCAGAATTAAAGAAATTAAGGGTTTAAATAAAACATCAGTATTCACCCGGATGGGCCGCCAGACAGGGGGAAAGTTCCAATCATTGGAGCAGCACAGATTTTGGAAAAAACTGGTTTTCTTGGGATCAGGATCTCAACAAACTTTAGTCAGGAAAGGATTCAGCACTTTTGAAAAACATCAGCAGAGGCCTAACAACCACATCTGGAACGCTAGGATTTTCTTAAAACTCGGACGTCATCGTCAGACGCTTCATTCACATAACTCGCAAAAGGAATTTCACCATACACTTTTCTGGAGAGTTACGTCGCGAATTACGCGAAAAAGCTTGAAGAATGCATAATTTAAATTAAAACAACTAATGAAAAAAAAGAATAACGCGAGGAACTTAACGTTCCATTAAAAAAACTCGCGTGGAACATAAGTTCCATTCGAAAAAAAACAACGCGCTTCTCGCGCTAACGCACAACGAAGGATTTCAACAAAAAAACTGAAACTGAAAAGTTCTACGCGCGTATTTATACTTGCGGCAAAAGGGCGAGTTTAGATAAACGGCAGCAATTAAAATTCGCTTACCGAAATTAGAATTGCCAAAATAATACTCATAATTCCGAGAGCAGACGATCCGTAAAAACGCGAACCAATTAAAAAAAATCCCGAATTCTAAAGAGGCGCGAAAAACGCTTAGGTGGCGGTTTAATCGCAGTAAAGGGCCCGCGAAACAAAATTCCGAAAATGGCCGCAACTGAAATTTTTGAATTACAGTGAGACATGGAAATAACTTGAAACTGTAGAACAAACGGAATTTCTAACCAAAATGGGAAAATGAGACATCAAATTAAAGGGAATTTTAAGGGGAATCAAATAAATAAATAATTTTTAAAATTTACAAATCAAAAGTAATATTAATTTAAGGAATGGAACATTTTTAACTAAGAATATTATAAAGAAAATTAATTTAGAAGATTAAAAATATTCTAATTAAAGAATAAATGAAAAGCCAATAAATATTATTTAAATATTACCAAATTAAGAATATTGAGCCAGGGAAAAAGAAATAAAAGTAAATTTTCAAATCTCCAAATTACCTAAATACTAAAGCAACCCAACACAGTCTTTCGTTGTTTCTGAAAGGTTTGGAAATATAGCAAAATAATATCGAAAATATATCATTTTCTCCTATAGGTTATTGCGGCCACAACGCAATGTACTAACCACTATACAATCACGGCGACAAGTAACGCTAGCTGACACTATGTGGTGAGGTGAATTTTACACATGAATATACACTAACACTACTTATCACTAGTGCTTTCCAGCTCAGCCGGTGATCATATAGTGGGATCCGAATGGATCAGTGTACATTGCGTTAGACTAATCAACGAGTCAAATTTTGTGGTCACTAACACATTTGTTAAAAAAAAAATGAAATTTTCAGTTTGATAATAATCATCAATTTACACAACAATCATCAATTTACACAATAACACTATGCTCAATCTACCCAGCTTGACCTCGGGGTGTACGGTTTAATTAATATAGATTTTCAAAATTTCCAAAAATTGCATTATATTAATTTCAAAATTATTCAGTGTGCAAATATTCCAAAAAGCTTACAATTAATACTAGACACTTGATTTACACTATCACACAATGGCACATTACATCTCAATTGAAGAAAAACAACAACAATACCTCTATACAGTTGAATTGAACACACCTCCACATAGATGATTCTCACAATGCTTCCACAAAGATTAAATGGATGGCACTTCACTTCTCTAAATTCCAGTCCATAGGATAGAATTTCCATAAACGCGATCACACCGCTAGTCAAATCACACGGTTTAGGCAATGACACGTACCGATGTTTCATCAGGGATTATCCTGGAGATGGTAACACAGTCTACTTTATTCTCCTACTCCTAATATCGAGTTTGGCCCAGCGATTCCCTTAATGTCAAAATTTGCGTGCAGGCCGCTGCCCGTAGGTCGTTTCCCGCCTAACAAGATGTTGTCTCCTACGGACCGCACTGATGAGAGTTGACGTACCCAGTTGACGCGTGTTGTACATTGCATAGGGGCCCAGGATTGACGGCCTGCAGACACTCCGTCCGCTTACACTCGTTGTGAAGGAGATGTATTCTGAGCTGTCGGTACCGTCCTTGCAGTACACACAGTTGCTACGACCTGGATGTAGTTAAGGGTTCAAAGGGTTCCAACACTATGCCGGTTGGAGTCAGAGCTGTGTTGCGCTGCGAAGCAAAAGTGGCGCCTTTCTCACTGCTTCGATGTTCGCCACCGCCCGAAGAATGCGCGCTCGGTCTAATTCGGCTCTGGCTCGATTTGGCTACGACCCGCCATAACTTAGCTTGTTGAATGCACCTCTGACCACGAGCTACGCCTGAGTGTGCATGCTCGCACAACCGGACACAAGACGTCGGTTCCTTGCTGTACGCATCGGCCACCCTAGATAAGGGTCCGCGGATACCATGCCTAAAGATGCATCAAAGTGCATGCCGGATCAGGCTTCAAATACAAGTGTCACGCACTTGGAGAGCTATTCTCTCGAGATTAGAATTGCATCTAAATTTTACATTCTACACAAGTCCCTTCAGGTTTTTTAAACGAGGGGAACAAAATTCTTAGGGAGAAAGTCCCCCGACTTCCCATACGATGTTTCACGAAGTGCAATAAAAAGGGGGGTTCAATTTCGACTCACACTATTGATCTGCGAAGGGAACTCATTTTTTATGCGTTCCACTAAAATTTTAGAACCGGAGGGTTTTCTACAGACCGGGTGGTCTCGACCGGGCCACGACGAGAGCCACATCTGACAGGGGCTATACATTTCTAGAGATTTGTAGCTTGAACTTTAACATTTGTTACAACTCTTTTATGAACATTTACAACCCATGTTAAATGTGCATTCACCAAGGCGCCACAAAGTCCCATCTCGTCTGTGAAGAGGCATCGCTATATAACACATACCATACACATTATATACATTTTTAGAAATTGCTACTCCTATTTCCATTCATTCCTGGGAAAACCAGTGGTATGAAATCTACCTACATTAAGTGCCAAATGTGTGTAATGCATCATCACGTTGAAAAAAATCGAAATTCCAATTTTTCTTTGGATTTTGTCTCGTACTTGATATAATATGTGCAATTTTGTCTTCTAAACCACCGGGGAGCTTCTCAGAGAGACGTTATATGGTTATTATATAAATAGAAAGATAAATATAAGTGAAATAAATTACGAGTAAAAAACCACAGCAGTGTCTCAAGAAAAAGTAGCAAATCAATTTTAATCTCGCACGAAATTGAACGAAATTGATTGTTGTCAGATTTAATTTAAAAAGATAATCTCTCTTACTTATCATTGTCAAAAATTGATATAATACAAAATTGTTGAAGGGAAATAAGGGTTTAGGCCGATAACAATTTTGCATGATATCAATTTTATATGAGGATGAGATTTATATAGTACTAGCTACTTATATACGCGAATATTCGAAGATATAACCTGTATTAGTAGATTGCATATATAAATTGAAAATATCAATCAATCCGTAATCTTTAAACCTGTAAGCAGTAATTGATTCCAATATATGCCAAACTGAAAGTGCTAAAGTTATATAGGAAGATATACCCGTCCTACTCATAAAGTCATAGATTAGAAGATATGTCCGAGTGTTAGTAAAAGATTACCCGTATTACAATATGAGTCTCATAAATCTTTGCCAAAATAAAACAGATGACGCAATAAATTGAAAATATCAATAATTCCCGTAATCTTTACACCAGAAGGCCGTAATGGATTCAAGAATATGCTAATATATATCAACATATACTTGTACTACTTATATTCTCGTGGATTAGGAGATATGACCGTGCATTTGTAGAAGATTACTCGTACAATGTACAATATATGAGTTTCAACAATTTTTCTGCAATAAAACAATGGCATAATAACTTGAAAATATCAATAATCTCTGAATCAATAATCCCCGAAAATATCAAAACTAATAATGTTTAAACCTGAAGAAAGTAATGGATATTATCTAGTCAAAAACGCATTGTCAATGAAATGCAATTTAAATACATATCTTCATTATTCAAATCGGAAAAGATTTAATAAAAATCGTCTGCCGCATAAACACATTAGATTTAAATCCGTTGCTAAGCGACATGACAACATTTTTTTCATATAAATTGGTGGAAAATACATCGTCTGAATAATGCTATGTCTATGGAAAGTCTGGCTACATTTTCGTTAATTTAGCAACATTTAAAAAATCGCCAAATTTATCGCCAAGTGGGATTGTAGAACTGACAGTTCCACTTGGCGACAAATTGACGAAACATCATCACAATACTATTTCTTAACAAAACACAATGCATTTCATTTATTTTTTTTTAGCTCAATTTTATCTATTTCAAGATATTTTGATGGATTTACAAACATTTTTATCAATTTGGTGGCATTTTAAAAATTCGCTAAATGTGACATATTGGCGAAACATTATCACAATACTATCTCCTAACAAAACACAATTAATTTCATTTATTTAGCGTAATTTTATCAATTTCAAGATATTTTTAAGGAATTACAAACATTTTTATCAATTTGGTGACATTTTAAAAATTCGCTAAATGTGTTACTAAGTAGAACGGTTGGACTGACAGACAAATGTTAACGAAACATCATTTCAGTACTCTCTTCTAACAAAACAAAATAAATTTCATTGATTTGAGTCGTTTTTAAAATTTAGCGACATTTCCGTCAATCTGTCAAAGTTTAAGAAAAGTTATCAAGTTAGCGATATACCGCCAAATTCATAGCTTTGAATTTGAAAATTTGAATTAAACATCCTGATTCCGTTTGTATATAATAAATGAAGACACTAAAATTGAATTAGAAAATATACCCTTTGTCTGTTTCAACAATTCGCTAAATGAATTTATTGGCTGAACACAATATATGCGTTTATTAGCTGAACACAATATATAAGCTTGAAAACTCTTTGCCAAAATAAATTAAAGTGATGCACACTGTCCACAATTAATATAATTAAAAGGAAAATCAAACAGTTCATTTATAAGATATATTTTTATATCCGTTTATTTATTATTCGAATCGAAAAAATAATAACATGCATTAACAAACACATTTAATTTAATTACTTTGCAGAGCAGTATGATATAAGATAGAATCTTCCTCATAAAAGGCTAATAATTAAATAGCCATTTTGATATCTTAATACTTTTCATTGTTGAGTAAAAGCTTCTGAAAAATAAACCATGGTGAAAAAATTTCCATTTAAATTAATGTTTCAAGCAATTCATGCTTTCAGAAAGTTACTAAATAGTGCAAAAATCTCCCACCAATCTCAGAGATAAAGTTTTAATTTACTATCACATTTTAAACAAACGATTTCCAACCTTTTCGTTTGGAGAAACCAGGAGGTTAGAGTGTAGAACTCCTGGGGAAAAGTTTCGTTTTTTATTAATATCTCGACAACCTCTAGTATTAGAAACGAGAAAATTGGACTAAATCAAGTGGCGCTATTTTAGGGCTACCCACAAAATTTAATTAAATTTGGTTCAGCCGTTCGCCCTTGATGATAAGACACAGTAATGTCTTGTTTTTCACTAATATCTCGAGAATCGCTGGTTGTAGAAACTCAAAACATGAACTAAATTTTAAGTGAGGCTATTTCAAGACTATCCACAAAATTTCATCAAATCCAGTTCTGCTGTTCTCCCGTTATGATCGGACAAACAGACAGATAGACAGATTTTCAATTTTATTTTTACAGATTTTTAATTGAATGTGCTTATGCCATCAATATCGTTCAATTTTGCGTTTTAAATGTATTGCATTTTTTTCCATGAGACATTGTTGGGCAGGAGATCCTTTGAAAAATTTATTTCTTCTTATAATTTTCTAATAATCATAAACAATTTTCCCAGAACTATCATTTTCATATTTTGACTTAATGTACATTTAAACGTGTGCAGTACTGTATATGGATCAACCC
Source organism: Amaurobius ferox (assembly GCA_951213105.1). NCBI lineage: Eukaryota > Metazoa > Arthropoda > Arachnida > Araneae > Amaurobiidae > Amaurobius > Amaurobius ferox. Next base: position 76,141,853 of record OX578135.1, on the reverse strand, counting down.
ATTTCAACAAGAAGAACATTTTGACTGAAGATCTTCAACCATATGTTGTAAAGAAAATGCATAAAAAGGGCAAAAACAGCCATGGCGTATGTAAATGATGTAACGATGAAACACATTGACGTGAAAATTTGATGGAAGCAGAAGTTCGGTGAGATGAATCTATGAGCTGAGTTTCAGCTCTCTGCGTCTTCTGGGAGCAGAGAACGAACTCATATAAATTACGTACGTAACTGATGTAACGACGTAAGACGTAATGAAATGAAAATTTTATAGATGAAACTGTGTGCCCGGTTTCAGTTCCACGCTTTCTGGGAGTCGAGAATGAGCCTGTATAAATAACGTAAGTAAACAACGCAATGGCATAAAAATGAATGAAAATTCTATGTATATCTCGTTAGAAGCAGGAGAAAATTTCATCTGAAAATACGGAACAATAATTTGCAAAGAAAATGTCAAGAAAAGGGCGGAAACATTGTCAAGATATATGTAAATATTGTAACGATGTAATGACGTAAGTATTTTATAGATAAAAAATGTTCTGCAAGATAAAGCTCTGTGACGAGTTTCAACGCTCCAGTTTAAAATTTAAAAAATTCTAAGTACAAGTCTAAGATTCTAAGTACGAGACAGTCTAAGACTTTGAAAGAAGGGACAGTGTTGAAGGGAGTGTAGGGAAATATAAAGTTATGATGATGATGGTGATTTTTTGGGATCCTTATCCCAACGGTTGCTTAATTCATCATTTCGGAAACTGTCTCGTATATTGTATGCTACCACTTATTTTTGTAGAAGTTGTCATCTTAAACATTATTGTAGATTAAACATTTTATGTTTTTAAAATGATCAGATCAGTTAATAATGATTTAAACGCAACTGTACAACTATACAGCTATTGCTATAGGTTCCCACAAACCAACGTAATACTGAACTTGTCTACGTTAGACATACAACTCAATCTTGATTCTCGAGATTCTGTTGATAATTCGTTTCAAAATATATCTAAAATTGAACACTCTTATTATTGTTATTCATTTTTATTTTTTATTCAAATCGAAAAAATAATATTAAACATTAACAAACACATTTAATTTAATTGCGTTGCCGAGCAACATCATATAAGATAGAATCATTTTGATTTCTTAATACTTTCCATTGCTGAGTAAAAGCTTGTGAAAAATAAACCATGTTGATAGATTTTCCATTTAAATTTATGTTTCAAATATTTCATGATTTCAGAAAGCGACTAATTAGCGAAAAAATCTCATACCAAACTCAGAGATAAAGTTTTAATTAACTTTCACGTTTTAAACAAATGATATATAACCTTTTCATTTGGAATAACCAGGGAGTTATAGAGTAGAACAACTAGGAAATGTTTCGTTTTTCACCAATATCTCGACAATCCCTGGTTTTGGAAATTCCAAACTTCGTTAATTCGACTAAATATAAGGGGCGATATTTCAAGGCTACTCACAAAATTTCATTATAGTTGGATTAGCCGATCTCAGTTGATGATGAGTTTTGTTTTTCACAGTTTTGTTTTTCACTAATATCTCAAGAACCACTAGTCGTAGAAACTCAAAAAATGGACAAAATTTTAAGTGGGGCTATTTCAAGACTACCCACAGAATTTCATCAATTTCAGTTCAGCCGTTCTCTAGTGATGATGGGACAAACAGACATACATACATACAGACAGACAGACTTTCAATTTTATTTATATAGATTGAATGGATAATAAAGTAAGTAACTCTGCTCGAAGCAGAATAAATTCACTACAAATGTAAGAGACGTTCGATTACAACCCCCAAATTGCATCAAATACCACCCACGCCAATCACAGCTGTCGGAAAACCTTTTATAAACATAAATATCTATCTGATTTCCTTTCTTCTCAATCGCAATTTGATGTTAATCGTTATATCCGCAAAGATTTCGTGCACTTAAATAAATATTTTACTCCTCTAATAATATGTTGCAGGTTCATTTAAAGATAATATTATAAAATCAAGACAAATCACGACGTTTTAAGGCTCATTACTTTTACCATGATCTTTATTTTATTCGTAACTTATGACATAATTCGTATGTACAGATTCTACAGAGGATGTTTATATATTTTTTGAACGAATATTTTGAAAAAAAATTGAACAAAATTTAAATTAATTCAAAAAATTTTCTCCCAAAAGCTGATTGTATACATCACATTATCGTTTGTTGTAGTTAAATTTTATTTAATATAAAAATGGTGAATGTAAACAAACTTTGGATTGAAAGCGACGTTTTTGCTCTTTTCTAAGAAAAATACTCTTATTCTGTAATTAAAAAACGCTATAAAAACTCTAAAATTCACATTTATAAATGCAAAATAAGCAATATTATAAATATATTAGCAGCGTACTTGTTCTTCGTACGAAGTATGTAATATAAAGAAACTTAAAATTCACAATCATGTGCAAATTACTATATATTAAATGACATTTTCAATCAAAATATTCTGTTTAAATATTTAATTTAATGCTCCTAAAAAGAAGGTTAAGAATATCTGTTCTCACTATTCAAAATTATCTTTACGGGTAGATCTGAATAAAAAAATATCCTGGTCCCTTCGTAAGCAAATTTGCAAAAAATTTGGAATTGAATCAATATATGCAAAATAAAACCGTTAAAATTGTGTGAGACCCATGCTACTTATATACGCGAATATTAGAAGATATAACCTGTATTAGTAGATTGCATGTATAAATTGAAAATTTCAATAAACCTGTAATCTTTAAACCTGACTGCAGTAATTGATTCCAATATATACCAAAATGAAAGTGCTAAAATTATATGGGATGATATACCCGTACTACTTGCCATGTCGTAGACTAGAATATATGTCTGGGTGTTAGTAGACGATTATCCGTATTACAATATGAGTCTAAAAAATCTTTGCCAAAATAAAACAGATGACGTAATAAATTGAAAATATTAATAAACACTGTAATATTCATACCTGAAGGCCGTGCTTGATTCCAATATATGCCAATATATGCCAAAATATACGCCAATATACCTGTACTACTTATATTTTCGCAGATTAGAAGATATTCCCCATTGCATTTGTAGAAGATTCTTCGTACTACGTACAGTATATGAGTTTCTATCATTTTTACCGCAATAAAGCAATGCCATAATAACTTGAAAATATCAGTAATCTCTGAATCAATAATTCCCGAAAATATCAATAATAAAAATCTGATGTGGGCAACACATGACTTTCCTTATATAATATAATGAACTTACTACTTTTACAGTAAAAAAATAGGTTTTTCTTATAGTAGATACTAATATTCTTTCCAAGATATTGAATTTTTGACAATTGGTCGTCAATTTCATTGATTTAGCGTCATTTTTATCCATGGCGAGATTTTCGGCGAGATTTGGCGAGATTTTCGTTAATTTGGCAACATTTCAATAAGTCGCCAAGTTAGCGACATTCCGCCAAATTCGTTGCCAAATCTCGTCAAGCGTTATGGACGAAAACATAAGTTATTCTTACAGCAGATAAATGACTATTGGCGTTCAATTACAAAAGTATTACTCAATGTATTTTTTTTTCATGAATAGAACGAGCTAAATCCACGAGAATGATGTCACCCAATTTATCGCATGGTATTACATATGAAAAGTGAACATGTTTCTCAATAGGAAGCATTGTTTTTTTATTTTGCATGACTTTTTGATAATTTTTTTTAAAAATATGCAATATCTCGAGAACGGTTCATGTTAGCGTTCTAAAATTTATGTCAATCGTTTTCTAATGAAAAATTACATAAGAAATGTCTATTTGCGCAACTTTATAAGTGGTTTTGATTTTTTGAAGATTTTTTCAAAATTTCATTCGAAAATTTAGGGGGATTCTGAACATTCGATTGCGTATAAAAACAATAGACTTCCAGTGTTTATGGATTGTGATTTTTGTACCAAATTTGGTTCGAATCGGTCCATCTGTTCGTCAGTTATCGTCTCCACAGACTCACTGACACACACACACACACACACACACACATACACACATACTTTCACACACATACACACACACACATACTTTCACACACACACACACACACACACACACATACTTTCACACGCACACACACACGCACACACACACACACATCACTTCAAAAATGTTTGATTCGAGATCAGGGATGCTTGCAACGTGCTCTCCCGTCGAAAACTCGAATTCGAATTTTCGACCCCGTCACAATACTTTCCTTATACATTATGTATATAAGGAAAGTAATAATGTTTGAAACTGAAGCCCGTAACTGATATTATCCAGTCAAAAATGCAATGGCAATGAGGCAATGAAATTTATTTTATATACATATCTTTATTATTCAAACCAGAAAAGATTTAAAAACATCGTCTGCTGCATAAACACATTGACTTTAAATCCGTTTCTAAGCGACATGATATAATTTGCTTCAAATAAATTGGTGGAAAAAATATCGTCTAAATAATGCTATCTCTATGGAAGTTTTGGCGATATTTTCGTCAATTTAGCGACATTTTAAAAAATCTTCAAATTCATCGCCAAGTGGGACTGTAGAACTGGCAGTCCCACTTAGCTACAAATCGACGAAACATCATCATGATACTATTCAATAACAAAACACAATTAATTTAATTTTTTTAGCGCAATTTTATCAATTTCAAGATATTTTTATAGATTTATAAACATTTATATCAATTTGGTGACATTTTTTTTTAAATTCGCTAAATAAGTTACTGAGGAGGACGGTTATAATGACAGACAAATGCTAATGAAACATCATTTCAGTACTCTCTTTTAACGAAACAAAATACATTTCATTGATTTGCGTCGTTTTTATCAATTTGGCGACATTTCAGCCAATTGGGCAACGTTTAAGAAATTTGCCAAGTGAGCAACATCCCGCCAAGTTTGTAGCTCTGAATTTTTATATCTGAATAAAATATCATTATCCCGTTTGTATATATTAAATGAAAACACAAAAATTGTATTAGAAGATATACCTGTTCCACTTTTTTTCAGTTTCAACAATAGGTTAAATGGATTTATTGGCTAAACACAATATACGAGTTTATCAGCTAAACACAATAAACTTAAAAACTCTTTGCAAAATAAATGAAAGTGATGCTTTGAAATAAATGAAAGTGATTTAATTGCTTTGCCGAGCAACATGATATATTCTCATAAAATTCTAAAAATTAATTAACCATTTTGATTTCTTAATACATCGTTGAGTAATAGCTTGCGAAAAATAAATCATGGTGATAGATTTTCCATTCAAATTCATGTTTTCAAACAACTCATGATTTCAGAAAGTGACTATTTAACGCAAAATCTTCCGCCAAGCTCAGAGATAAAATTTTAATTTACTTTTACGTTTTAAACAAACGATTCACAATCTTTTAATTTGGAGGAACAAGGGATTTTGAGAGTAGATCTCCTAGGAAAAAGTTTCGTTTTCCATTAATATCTCAACAACTCCTGATTTTAGAAACTCAAAACTTGGGCTAAATTTAAGAAGGACTATTTTAAGGCTACCCTCAAAATTTCATTTAAGTCGGTTCAGCCGTTCTTCCGTTATGTTAAGACAAACGAAAGTTTCGTTTTTCACTAATGTCTCAAGAACCACTGGTCATAGAAACTCGAAACATGGACTAAATTTCAAGTCGGGCTATTTTAAGGCTACCCACAAAATTTCATCAAATTCGGTTCAGCCGTTTTCCCGTGATGATGGGACAAACAGAAAGACAGACAGACAGACAGATTTTCAATTTTATTTATATAGATTAACTAGCAGCATACCCGTTCTTCGTACGGAGTATATAATATAAAGAAACTTGAAATTCATAATCATGCCCAAATTCTTATAGTATACTAAATGACATGTTTAATCAAAATATTATGTTAAAATATTTAATATGATGCTCCTAAAAAGAAGTTTAAGAATCTCTGTTCTCGCTATATAAAATTATCTTCATGGACATATCTGAAGAATAAAACATCTTGGACCCCTTATGTAAGCAAATATAAAAAAAATATGGAATTGAATCAATATATGCAAAATAAAAGCGTTAAAATTGTATGGGACCGGTACTAATTATATACGCGAATATTAGAAAATATAACCTGTATTAGTAGATTGCATGTATAAATTGAAAATACCAATAAACCCGTAATCTTTAAATCTGAAGACAGTCATTTATTCCAATATATGTCAAAATTAAAGTGCTGAAATTATATGGGAAGATATACACGTACTACTTATAATGTCCGATTATTAGTAGAAGATTACCCGTTTTGCAATATGAGTCACAAATGTTTTTTGGTAAAATACAACAGACGACGTAATAAATTGAATATATAATTAATCCCCTTAATCTTCATACCAGAAGACTGTACTTGATTCCAATATATATGCCAATATATGTCAAAATATATGCCAATATACCTGTACTACTTATATTCTCGTAGGTTAGAAGATATACCCGTGCATTCCTAGAAGATTACTCTTACAACGTACAATATGCGTGTGTCAGCAATTTTTGCCGCAATAAAACAATGGCGTAATAACTTAAAAATATCAATAATCCCTGAATCAATAATTCCGGAAAATATCAATAATAATAATGTTATACCTGAAAAGTATAATTGATATTATCCAGTCCAAAATGAAATGGCAATGAAATTTATTTTATATACATATCTTCATTATTCAAATCGGAAAGGATTTAATAAAAATCGTCTGCCGCATAAACACATTGGATTTAAATCCGTTGCTAAGCGACATGATATCATTTGCTTCAATTAAATTGGTAGAAAAATATCGTCTAAATAGTTATATTTCTATGGAACATTTGGCGACAGTTTCGTCAAATTAGCGACATTTTAAAAAATCGCCAAATTTATCGCCAAGTGGGACTGTAGAACTGACAGTTCCACTTTGCGACAAATTGACGAAATATCATCACAATACTATCCCCTAACAAAAAACAATTAATATCATTTATGTAGCGCAATTTTATCAATTTCAAGATATTTTTATAGATTTGAAAATATTTTTATCAATTTGGTGACATTTTAAAAATTCGCTAAATGTATTACTAAGTAGGATGGTTGGTCTGACAGAGAAATGCTAACCAAACATCATTTCATTACTCTCTTCTAACAAAACAAAAAAAAATTTCATTGATATGTAGAAGACCCAAGCCACACGACCAACCCGAAGGTTTAGTCGTTTATATCAATTTGGCGACATTTCCGTCAATTTGGCAAAGTTTAAGAAAAGTTGTCAAATTAGCGATATCCCTCCAAATTCGTAGCTTTGAATTTGCAGATCTGAGTGAAACATTCTTATCCCGTTTCAATATACTAAATGAAAACACTACAATTGTATTAGAAGATATACCCGCTCTACTCTTTTTCTGTTTCAACAATCGGCTATATGAATTTATTGGCTAAACACAATATATGAGTTTAGTAGCTAAATACGATATAAGCTTGAAAACTCTTTGCCAAAATAAATGAAATTGATGTACGCAGTCAGCAATTAATATAATTAAAAGAAAAATCAAACCGTCCATTCATAAGATATACTTTTATATCCATTTATCCATTTATTTATTATTTAAATCGAAAAAAAATAATAAAAACATTAACAAACACATTTAATTTAATTGCGATTCCGAGCAACATGATATATCCTCATAAAATGTTAAAATTTATTAACCACTAACAGCACACCCGTTATTCGTACGGAGTGTATAATTTAAAGAAACTTAAAGTTCGCAATCATGTGCAAATTCTGTTAAAATATTAAATTTATTGCTCCTAAAGAGAAGTTTAAGAATATATGTTCTCACTATGCAAAATTATCTTCACGATCAGATCTGAAGAATAAAACATCCTGCCCCCTTTTGTAAGCAAATTTACAGAAGAAAAATAGGAATTGAATGAATATATGCAACCCCGTACTAATTATATTGTCGCAGATCAGAAAATATGCCAATGTGTTAGTAGAAGATTACCCGTATTACAATATGCGTCTCAAAAATATTTGCCAAAATAAAAGAGATTACGTAATAAATTGAAAACATCAATAATATCCGTACTCTTTATACCAGAAGGTCGTAATTGATTCCAATATATGCCAATATATATCAAAACATATGTCAATATACCTGTACTACTTATATTCTCGTAGATTAAAAGATATACACGTGTATTTGTAGAAGATTCGTACAACATACAATATATGAGTTTAAACAATTTTTGTCATAATAAAATAATTGCATAATAACTTGAAAATATCAATAATCCTTGAATCAATAATCCCCGAAAATATAAATAATAATAATTTTTAAACCTGAAGACCGTAATTGATATTATCCAGTCAAAAATGCTATAAGAAAAATCAAATCGTTCTTTTCTAAAATATATTTTTATATCCATTTATTTATTATTCAAATCGAAAAAATAATTATTAAAATTAACAGACAGATTTAATTTAATTGCGTTTCTGAGTAACATGATATAAGATAGAATCTTATAACATGTTAAATATGTCATGTCTTATAACATAAACTGCGAAATTAAATAACGATTTTGATTTCTCTATACTTCCATAAAAGCTTGTTTTAAATAAACCATGAACCATGGAGATAGATTTCCCCTTTAAATCATGTTTCAAACAATTCATGTTTTCAGAAAGTGACTAATTAACGCAAAAAATCTCCCATCAAACTCAGAGATTAAATTTTAATTCACTTTCAAACGATTTTCAAGCTTTTCGTTTGGATAAACCACGGAGTTAGGGAGTAGAACTCCTAGGAAAAAGTTCCGTTTTTCATTAATATCTCGACAACCCCAGGTCTTAGAAACTCGAAACTTGGACAAAAGTTATGGGGGGATATTTCAAGGCTATTCACCAAATTTCATTAAATTCGGTTCAGCCGTTTTTCCGTGATGATGAGACAAACGAAAATTTCGTTTTTTACTAATATCTCGAGAACCACTGGTCGTAGAAACTCAAAACACGGATATAATTTTAAGTGGGGCTATTTCTGGGCTACCCACAAAATTTCATCAAATTCGGTTCAGCCGTTCTCCCGTGATGGTGTGACAAACAGACAGACAGACAGACAGACAGACAGACAGACAGACAGACAGACAGACAGATTTTCATTTTTATTTATATAGATGGGAAAAGGGTCAATCAGTGATTTCAACGGGAAAAAGGACAACAAATGAATATCTAAGAAACATAAGAAACTTTTTCAAAAATAATGTGTCTTGTCAAAAGAAATAAACTCTACCTATTCAAAGAACAATTGCAGTTTTTGAAATGCTTCTGTAGCGACAGTAAACAATATAATAAATAATGATAATTTTAAAAATTCTAAAAAACATAATGCGTACCGCCTTTTGTCTAGACATGTGGCTTAGCGCAGAACACGCTGTAGAATTCTCTATGAAAGTTATTTAACCGCTGACAGATGGAAATATATTGTGGCAATTGATGAAGTATAAATATATTTAAATGTCTGTAAAAAAAGAATCAATCGATTTACCATCACAAAAGAGAAGAAAAAGACCTAAACACTTGGTTCGAAGAGTCAAAAGAAAGTTTCGATAAAAGATTCATGGATATTGATGGATATTTGTACAACGGTAAGATAAGGTTAAAAAAAGTCGAAAAAAAATGCCAAACTCATTTTAAGATATTACCAAGATAAACTAGAATAATTTAACTCCTTTATTTAAAGAATAAATACCATATCTTTATCCAGAGTTTAACAGTGTATATCTTTATCATGATAGAGCTAGCTACCAGACACAATTCAAGATCTACCGCTAAATTTTATGAAAAAAAATTACAAAAGGTACAAATATTAAAACTAAACTTTTTGACCACATTCTTTTAAAGTCCCCGGATGTGTGAAAAATAGTACGTCTCGATTGTTAAAGAAAGAACTTTGAGTACGCAGACCTAAAGCAAAAGATGGACTATGAAAACTGTGAAAGAGAATAGAATAAAATACTACTCATGACTGTAAGAGAAGCTCTCATATCTTGGAAAACAAGATGTAAAATGATAGATAGTCCGGAGAAAGGGTTATCAGACCGAATATTTTAAACATAAATATTATTACTTCAAATCTTTATTGCATTAGATTCGTTTTACGATGTGTAAACAGCCACAGTACATAAGTAAAACCTCTGCCAAGTTCATAAAATTATTAAAAAATAATGTGCACAGCACATTAAAAAATAACGTGTAACAGCACATCTCTATATAATGCAATTAATTTACTTCTTTTACAGTAAAAGGTGATGTATAAGATCTACGGCTAGATTTTGATGTTGAATTGCAGTTAGTAGTTTTCCAGATGACATCATGCAAAGTTATATCGAAGTACTCAATTTATATTTCACTTAACTCTAAATTAACAATTATCAATATTGACAGCATCCGCAGTAAGCAATATAGTTCATATATTAAAATAGTCATATATTTTAATGATTAATTTATCCAATTGGTGTTATTTTCGTTAGCTTATTGGCAATTTTTGGAATTTTGATGATATTTTCGCAATCTGGTGTAAAATATCGCTAAGTTGGTGATATTTTACAAGGCTACCCACAGAAGATATTTTTTCAGTGATAAATGATGATGTTTTGAAAGCGCCATACAGAAATTCGGGATCTCTCGGACATTCGATTGCTTTTTAAAACAATAGGTTTCCAGTATTAACAATAGGTTTCCAGTATTTTAATGCTCGTACTAAATTTAGTTCGAAATGCTCCATTCGTAAGATATTGCCTTCACATATACACACAGGCATCACCTCAGAAACGATCGATTCGCGTTCAGGGATGCTTGAAACGTGCTTTTTCATCGAAAACACACACATACACACACACACACACACACACACATACACACACACACACACATATATATATATATATATATATAACTAATATAAACGATTTGAAAAAAGGAAGGGGGGAAAACCATATGAATTGCATAAAAATGGCTGAGAGGGATAGCGACCTCTCGTTCCCGTTTTAAGTACTTTTACGTCTAGACAATGCCCACGGATACCAATGCAATTCAATGACAGATCCCCGTAGCATGTGCAAAAATGAAAGCTCCAGAATGCAGAAAAGGAGGCTTCAGAATGTAGACAGAATCTAGACAGAAATGGAACGACGAAAACTTGCTGCCAACGATACTTTTTGACGTTACTTTTACGTTACTTTTTGATGGACGAAATAGTGAAAACGAGGAAACGGGCGTTACGTTTTGGTCAGTAGTATCGTTGGCAGTAAGTTTTCGTCGTTCCATTTCTGTCTAGATTCTGTCTACATTCTGAAGCCTCCTTTTCTGCATTCTGGAGCTTTCATTTTTGCACATGCTACGGGGATCTGTCATTGAATTGCATTGGTATCCGTGGGCGTTGTCTAGACGTAAAAGTACTTAAAACGGGAACGAGAGGTCGCTATCCCTCTCAGCCATTTTTATGCAATTCATATGGTTTTCCCCCCTTCCTTTTTTCAAATCGTTTATATTAGTTATATCCTGCTTCAGTATATAGAGCTGCATTGCGCCTTTTTCTGAGTGGTATTATAATACATTTGTTCGTATCCTTCATTTTTGTATGATTCTATATATATATATATATATATATATATATATATATATATATATATATATATATATATATATATATATATATATATATATATACAATAAAAAAAGTTTGAAGATCCAATGAAAGAAGAGCGAGAAGCTGTAACTCTGAAAACCTAACTTTTGATGATCTGATTTGCTTAGTATTATACTGAAAATTGTGTCATTAATATAGATTTCTGTCCTGATAATGTGGAATTAATTCCTAATGAAGCTACTATTAGTAAAATTATTAATTTTTTGGATTTAAATCTTTTTATTGAACCTTCTAATAGAATTGTTACTAATTTATATAATAAAAAAACCTCTTTTAATTTTAACACTAATAAAATATTACCATTTAATTCCTGCAACTCGTTTCTATTGTTTAGAAATATTATTTTTAATCAGCTTTTTAGAATATATAGATTATATGATAAAAAATTTCATGCTTTAAATATTGATAACCTAAAAATGACCATCAATATATATAAATATCGCCCTCTTATTTTGTAAATTGTATAGTTAACAAATTTAGATTAGTTGGATTTTCATGAATTCTTTTTATGGTGTTTTATTTATTAGCCTGACATCTCCCTTCTCTTGTTTTAATTATATTTTATTTTTACATACACTTACACATTAGACTTTCTATTATTGCCCCTCTTGATTGTATATTATCTCTTGTACATGTCTTTTAGCTTTACTGTTATTTATTTCTTATGAATGGCAACAGCAGATTATATCTTCTTCCTTTGTGAATGGCAACAGTTGCCACTTCTTTCTGTATTCCCGTGCTTGGTAGGTTTGTGTAATTCTTCAGTTAGAATCCAGGTATCATTTTTCCTTTTATTTTTTTCTTCTTTATGTAAGTAGTCCAAGTAGAAATAGTTTATAGATATAATCTATCTATTTCTTCAGAAACATACATTTTTGAGTTTGCTTCTACAAGACACTTGGACTTGAAAACGAGTTTTGAAGAAGGAACATATCTTGATTTAGGCCTAGAGTCTTGTCCACGTGTATAGCGTTTGTGCTTGGATTTCGTCTGTTTTCATTGTATCGATTCCATACCTTTGTTTTCTGATACTTTTCTTTGACTTGTTGATTCGAAATTTGTCTTTTTTTTCCATTTGCTTGAAGATATGCTGTTTTATACTTTTATTTTTTAAGCCTATTAGAGAGTTAGGTTTTTAGAGTTGCAGCTTCTCGCTTTTCTTTCATCGGACCTTCAAACTTTTTTTATTATTGAAATCATTTTATTTATTAGCTGCATTTGCGTAATAAATTAAATAAATTTGCATTGTCGTTCCTATTTACTCTTTTGAACACTTTACAACAAAGTTGAAAAGTGTTTATGACTTTGTTCATTCTGTCTGTCTGTCTGTCCGTTAGCACGATAACTGCCGTAAAAATGACTTAATCAAAATGAAATTTTAGTATGTTGTTCAGACGGGATCTGTAGGACCTATGGGAATATAAATGAATAATATCACCCAATTAGTTTTGGATTGAACCCGGGTTGAAAAAATGAAATACATTGAGCCCTATGAGACCTAATTTTTCAAACATTTTTTAAGCGGATTTAAAATTCACAAATTGCTTCGAAAATTTTAGGTAATAGTCAAATTGTTCCATAAAATATATAAAAAAAAAATTCAGCGAAATATATTCAGTAGTTTTTAAATAAAAATTAAAATAATAATTACACATCTTATATGAAACGATCACGTGACCATGATATGAAACGATCACATGACACACTTCAAAATGATATATGGCATCCATCTTGTTTCAAAATCGTGATTTTTTAAAGTTCTTTTTAATTCATATTGAGTGTTGTATCCGTCCTAAAACTACTTTATTTTTGCTTAAATTCTGTGCATCTACATACTGAAACAACGCAATGACAATATATTTGAGTTTAAATGCTCATCTAAATTTGATTATTTCTACAACTAAGCCTATTTTTCACCTATGTAAAATGTAAACAGCAAAATATATAGAATGAGTTGTATTAGAATTCCTGTATTTCTTTAACACAAAATAATTCAGTCCATGGAGTCTGCATGGCTGATATGAATGAAATATTAATTGATTTTATAAACAGAAGGACGATTTTTTTCGATGAAGTTTTAAGCATAGAGTTTATGAATTGTAGCTCCATGGTCTTAATTTTTAAATAAAATAAATTATTATAGTATTGTGATGAATGAAATGAATGAAATCCTGCTTTTTTAGAGAAATCCAGGCGTGTTATTTTTTCTATGACGTCATTTGAATTTATTTCAGTTGTTTTCGATGAAGTTTTCAAATATAATAAATTATCGTAGTATTATGATAGTTTTAAAAATATTACCGTGGAATGTATTGCATTTTAGAGATATTTAAACAAGGCAATTTATATTTCAATGCCGTCATTTGAATGAAGTTCATTTTTTCCAATGAAGGTTTAAGTTTTCAAATATAATAAATCAATGTAGTATTGTGATAAGTTTTAAAATATTACCAAGGAATGTATTGCATTTTCGACTTTTTTAAATAAAATTTCATTGAAGTTGGAAAGTGTTTCATAATCAATGCTTTAAGCATGATTGATCTTTCTTGTTTTTACATTTGCATATTTGCAAAGTAACTTTAATTTTCTAAGTTTGCTACTGTATTTATAATATATATATATATATATACATATATATATATATATATATATATATATATATATATATATATATATATATATATATATATATATATATATATATATATATATATATATATATATATATATATATATATATATATATATATATATATATATATATATATATATAGAAAAATTGAAATATAAAAAGTGAAAAAAACATGTAAAAAACATGTAAAAAATGAAGGATGGCTCGGCAAAAAGCTTACATTATGGCGGTAAGGGGTTGTGACCTTACTCCCCAGTTCAAAGAGCTCGTCAAAATCGCCGCGGCATTTTCACTCCTGGTCGCCAGCCCTGGCCCAAGCCAACCTCCTGAGTGACTTTGAAATCATCACGAGACCTGGATAGAGATGTGTACGAGAGCCATATCACCACAAATAAAGCCAACTGAATTGCCGACTCAAATGATATGTAGTTCCAGCCGCGGTCCTGTGATCACAGTGCGGTCCTGTCATATGGAGGGTTCGATGATTTTGTCTCTAATTGAACTCAAAAAATACTGAAGTCTTACACCATATGCAAAATTGTTTCTGTATAAATTATCAATATTTTTAATCATAAAGGAAATTGGATATTTATTAAAAAATGCTTGTTTTAAAAATTCTTGATCAAAATTGATACGTAAATGTTCCTCTTTGATAGTTCTTTTTATTCTGATTAAACCTCCCAAGAAAACATTGCGAAACACATTCAAATGTATGTTGGAGTTCCAATGTATAATTCCAATAATAGGTAGTTTAAATTGTTTTCTTTTATCATAGATGGTGAAAATGAGAGGGATTTGACTATAGTTGATATTCAAATCCAAAAATTCGACCTCTTTGTTATTTTTAAGAGGGTTTTCCTTCAAGATGAGGTTTGGTGGATAAAAATCAAAGTTCATTGTGTAGTTTTCATTCTCATATCCAATAATTACGTCATCCACATAACGTAGGTATATGATTTCGTTGTTTATATGAGATCTTCTTTCATAAAAACTAAGATATATATCAGCCAATATGGAAGAACAACCCCCCCCCCATGGGGATGCCCTTAATTTGTTGATAAATAGACAATCCGTTGTAAAGGTAATTTTCTTTAATAACTATTTTGATTATAGACTTGAATTTATTGAATTCCAGACTCCTTTTTAAATCATATTCTTCAAACAAACTGTAAAGTATATTTGTCATGTCATCTAGATCTATAGTATTAAATAGTTCTTGGAAATCATAAGTTCTTAAGTGCAAAGGATGTTTATGATCTTTCAATATATTGATCACTTGTAGACTGTTTTTTATAATATAGCTTCCTTGGTTATTAAGTTTCAGCAAAATAGGTTGTAAAATCTTCATTAACATATTATTGGCGAATTTTTGGATTTGAATATCAACTATAGTCAAATCCCTCTCATTTTCACCATCTATGATAAAAGAAAACAATTTAAACTACCTATTATTGGAATTATACATTGGAACTCCAACATACATTTGAATGTGTTTCGCAATGTTTTCTTGGGAGGTTTAATCAGAATAAAAAGAACTATCAAAGAGGAACATTTACGTATCAATTTTGATCAAGAATTTTTAAAACAAGCATTTTTTAATAAATATCCAATTTCCTTTATGATTAAAAATATTGATAATTTATACAGAAACAATTTTGCATATGGTGTAAGACTTAAGTATTTTTTGAGTTCAATTAGAGACAAAATCATCGAACCCTCCATATGACAGGACCGCACTGTGATCACAGGACCGCGGCTGGAACTACATTTCATTTGAGTCGACAATTCAGTTGGCTTTATTTGTGGTGATATGGCTCTCGTACACATCTCTATCCAGGTCTCGTGATGATTTCAAAGTCACTCCGGAGGTTGGCTTGGGCCAGGGCTGGCGACCAGGAGTGAAAATGCCGCGGCGATTTTGACGAGCTCGTTGAACTGGGGAGTAAGGTCACAACCCCTTACCGCCATAATGTAAGCTTTTTGCCGAGCCATCCTTCCTTTTTTACATGTTTTTTACATGTTTTTTTCACTTTTTATATTTCAATTTTTCTATATATATAGTGTTTGGTACCCTCATGCTGCCTTGCGCAAAAGTTACTAAAACATTTTTATTTCCGATTTTTCAATTTCTATATATTTATATATTATATATATATATATATATATATATATATATATATATATATATATATATATTACGTTCCTATGCCAATAAATTAAAATTTATTTATCTCCTGTTCTAAAAAATTTGAAATACATGTCTGGATGTTTGTTTTCAAATGTATCGATTAAATGCTTATTTTTTGCGCAATTTTCCACAACAAAAGAGTAAGATCAGCCCCATAACTTTAGGTCTACATGTTTTTCAGTTATTTTAGTTTTTGAGATATTTTTGACACGCCGCCTTTAAAATTACACGTCCAACTGCCAAATTAAAACGAAAATTGAAATGAAGTTGGAAATTCATCGTAGTTTAAAATAATTATTTGTTATTTAGTGTTATTAAAATCAATTTAATGAATTATAAATAAAAAAACAAGAAAAGTCAATCACTCATAAAGCCTTGATTAAGAAACTTTTTCTAACTGTAATGCAATTGTATTTAAACATCTAAAATGCGATACATTCAGCGGTGATATTTTTTTAATTATCACAGATCTACAATAATTTATTTTACTTGAAAACTTAAAACTTCATAGAAAAAAATGAACTTTATTTAAATGACGTAATCGAAATATAAATCGTCTGGCTCTCTATTTAAAAGCAGTGAATATATCATTCATAAACTTTTGGCCAGACTCCAGAGTTTTTCTTGAAGTTTCCAAGCAATTTGTGTATTTTAACTTTGCTGAAAAAATGTTCGGAAAGTTAGGTCCCATAGGGTTCACTGTATTTCACTTTTTAAACCCGGGTTCAATCCAAAACTAATTGAATGGTATTATTTATTTACATTCCCATATGTCTCGCAGACCGCGTTTCAACAACATACTAAAATTTCATTTTGATGAAGTCATTTTTACGACAGTTATCGTGCAAACGGACAGACAGACAGACAGAATGAACAAAGACATAAACACTTTTCAACTATGTAAAATGTTAAAAAATTGAATTCGAGTCTGTAGCGAAAGTCATGTGTTGCTCACATCAGATGTACTTTAATTGGGGAAAAAATGCAGTTAGACAATCCTCAAGAATTTGCATTATATATTAAACACTGTGCTGTCTTTGTCGACTGCAAAGAACAATATTAAACAATTAATATGAACCTCAATTCACTAAACAAAAAAAAATAACTTACCAAAAATAACTTAATTTATTCTTAAAATATTTGTAATATTCTTTAAAACGATAGCGACCTGTAACGTGATTAACTTCTTTCATTACATTTAGCTTTATTTTTGCTCTGTTTTAAAATGCAAAAAACCGATATCGTTGCTTCGGAAAAATGTAGAATAAAGATAAAATTGCAGAGTATTTTTAACACACATTCACGTACAGTTCATTATATTCGAATATCGCTTTTTTACACGCGTGTCACTCACATCGAATAATCGAATTCAATGACAGAATTAAATTAGAAAAAAAGATCGCTTGAAAAGATTGAAGCTACATAAGCGGTAATTGTGAATTTTATCTTTAACCTTTAGTGAAAAAATCTTTTTGACTGTATTATCCTTTTTTTCCCTGATTCAATTACATTTTGAAAAAACTATATAAGATGTAATTGACTAACTGTAATTTTATTGAACTGATGCTTTTGTCGTTTAATGCCATTTTGTATTTTTTAACAGATAATAATATCTGGTTTAATGTGTTTACGCATTTTATAAAAAAAAAATTCTATCTGAAATTGAACATATTAATTTCAAATATTCATTTTAAAATATTTTGAGCAATTATATTATGTTAGTAGAAAAATTTAGTGGTTTAAATATACGATATATGTGTACACAAACATACACATTTTGATAAATTTATTTACATATTTTGATATCTTGATACATTTATTTGAAGAATGGGCAATACCTCAAGAAGTGTTCATGCTACCGTTTTTAAGTTTGTGTCAATTGTTTTCTAATGAAAAATTACATAAGAAATGATTATTCACGTAACTTGACTGAAATATTTGACTTTTTGATAAATTTTTCAATATATCATTCGGAAATTTGAGGATCTTCCAAACATTTATTTGCATTTAAAAACAATAAGCTTCGAGTATTCAGTAATTGTAATTTTTGTATCAAATTTTGTTCAAAGCACTCCATTCGTTCGTGAGATATAGTCTCCACAGATTCACTGACACACATACACATATACACAGGCATCACCTCAACAACGTTTGATTCATGTTCAGAGATGCATGAAACGTGCTCTTCCGTCGAAAACTCGAATTTAAGTTTGCGATTCCGTCACAATACTTTCCTGACACATTATGTTATGTATATAAGAAAAGTAATAGGATATACAATAAATTTTATGATTCTTATTATTTTTACCATATGAAATTTTCTTAATTATTAAGATAAATCTAGTATTCGTCCATTATTATATATATATCTCTACCATATGTACCGCATATATTAGGCTACCTCTACGTGAGATAAAATTGCAATGAAATCTCACTTGCAATGCGAAGGTATATAGAAGTAAATCCCTAGTTCATTTGTCGTCCTTCCAGTAAAAGTTTCCAATGTTTTTCTTACTGAGGAAAGTAAACAAGAAATGGGAATAGGCACCATAAAATTGACTTGCAAGGCGAAATCAGTTTCTAGGCTGTATCTAGAAACATTTTATTCTATTCGCATCCTCTTGAGAAAATACGAATTTTAACGTGCTATTATCTGAAGCTAGAAGAAATTGGAATTTCACATATTATCATATACTACATTAACCGGATCGCGTTATATCATAACCAGTACCAGAATAAAAGGTGAAATATATTATTTTAGAAGTTTTCGTCCTCAAGTTGTATATGGATATCCGTAGAATCAAGCATTTACTATATACGAAAAGCATGATTTACATATGTGTATAGCGTGACATAACAATATCTCGGGAGCGGTTGGAGCTTTAAAATCCCTGACATTCGTTTTCTAATAAAAAAATTGCGTAAAATATGTTTATTTCTTTAACATTCTTGAATATTGCTATTTTTTATGATTTTAAAAAATCCATTCGAAAATTAGGAGGGGGATTCCTCCAAACGATCGATAGCGTTTCCAATCTATAGAGTTCCAGTATTTACTGTTTGTAATAATTGTACTAAACGTTTTTTTTTCATTTATTCTTAAGATTTTGCTTCCGCAGATTCACGGAAACACACACTGACATATATACACTCAATATAATACATACACTAACACGCATTGTAGAGTTATGAACCTGTTCAGGCTTCATTGTAAAGGTTTATTTGACCTTGGATGCGTAAATCTAAGATATGCCAAGTAAAGTGACATAACTCCACATTTTGGCAGCAATTGATAAAAAAATCTGATGTGGGCAGCACATGACTTTCCTTATATAATGCAATGAATTTACTACTTTGACAGCTATTCTTATAGTAGATACTTATATTCTTCCCAAGATATTGAATTTTCTTCAATTAGTCGTCATTTTGATTGATTTAGAGTCATTTTCATCTATTTGGCGAGATTTTCGTTAATTTGGCAACATTTAAAAAGTCGCCAAGTTAGCGAGATTCCGCCAAATTTGTCGACAAAAACTCACTAAGTGTTATGGACGGAGAAATAAGATATTATCATACCAGATAAATGACTATTGGCGTTCAAATACAAAAGTATTACTCAAAGTATCTTTTCTCATGAATGGAACGAGCTAGATCCACGAGAATGGCGTCACTAAATTTATCGCAGGATATCACACATGAAAAGTGAACATGCTTCTCAACAGTTAATATATTTTTTTAATTTATGGGATTTTTTGATAAGTATATTTGAAAAATGTGCAATATCTCGAGAACGGATCATGCTAGCGTTCGAGAGTTTATGTCAATACTTTTCTAAGGAAAAATTACATAAGAAATGTCTATTTGGGTAACTTTATTAATGGTTTTGATTTTTTGATAATTTTTTCAAAACTTTTCTGGAAAATTTAGGGGGGTTCTGAACATTAGATTGCGTTTAAAAATAATAGGCTTCCAGTATTCACAGATTGTGATTTTTTTACCAAATTTCATTCGAATCGCTCCATTCGTTTGTGAGATATTGTCTCCACACACACACACACACACAGACATCACATCAAAAATGTTTGATTCGTGATCAGGGATGCTTAAAACGTGCTCTCCCGTCGAAAACTCGAATTCGAATTTTCAACCCCGTCACAATACTTTCCTTATACATTATATATATAAGGAAAGTAAAAAGCCTCTTGTGTGTGTGACCAGGTACAATAACACACTGATCCAGAAAGTTAATTTAACACATTTAATGTGCACTCAATAACGATACAGCAGCTGGTTGCGTAACTAAATAAAGCAGATACCAAAACAGTCAGCATTGCCCAGTCCCGTCATTCAACTAAAAACATATTACTTTTAAACTTTTACTGGAATTGGTGATATAGCTATATTTACGTGATCAGTGAACTTTATATATATCGTCGATGCTGATACAACTTCTTCTTAGGATATTTAAATCTTGTCCTGACAAACAAGTAGTACTAGATCCTTGCGACCATATTTATAACAATACTTGTTACCCGTAGCACGGACGCGCCTTTCAACTCCTTCGCATTCATGCAGCGACTGGACTCCTAACGACTCCCAACTTCCAACATAACTCTTTACAATTGATTTCCACCAGACTATCAACAGAACTTTCTCACTCACGACTCGAAACTTATCCTGCCAATGCGCAGGACATCAGAATGTTACTTGGCTCGGCGATTGGTCCACATAATCGAATCAACCAGAAGTTGTTAATATAAAGTCAAAGATAAATTAGAATATAATTGAGGGAAATGATAGCCAAGGGTTATACAGACCTCGCAACACGCACAAATACGATAACGTGTATATACACACAATAACATACATACGCATACATGCACTAACATACATACACAGTAATATAAACACACATTAACAAACAACACATCTACGTACCTACGTACAGTGCCATTGCCTTAAAGTCGTTCCATTCGCTTTCAAAGATGTTTGAAACGTTCTCCTCCGTCGAAAAATCGAATGCTAATTTTCGACTCCATCACACTACTTTCCCTAGACATTTTACTATGTATGTAGGGAAAGTAAAAATACGGTTCACTTTCTGACCTTCAATGCATATAGCTTGATTTATTTTTGTGTACGGATGGATAAGCTCTTTGTATTCATACTACTCTGCGTATGCCACTAATTGTTTAAACTCTAATTTAAACTTTAGATATCAGTCAGTTAGATATCAGTCAATTAGTTCTTGTGTTTATAAGAAAAAAAGTAGAGCTCACAAAATATGCAATTTAATTAAAAGTAGCAAAAATCGACCGAAGAAAATGTTCTTAAACCTTTTATGTAATAAGAAATCTTTATACCTTTCACTAGACAGCTGCATTTATAATTCCTCCAAGTCATCTGGGTTCATATTTTCATATTGTAACGTTAACTATACGGAATGCATGAAAGTACTTCGAAAGGGAAATATAACACAATACCAAAATCCGCCCTCAAACCCAACAATCGAAGTCAAAGCTCAGCCCACTTACTTTACTCGAAGAAGATTTTCACATTTATTTCCTACAACGCAATTTTTCATATGGCGTAAAATTAATCACACTGTATGCTGTCAATGAAAGACAAAAGGATGAACGACTCCTCATGAATTATTCACGAGTTTTTGAAGCTGCATAAAAAGCCCTCGTTTACCGTTCTTCCCACTAAGTGATAAAAATGAGTTTTCAGTGAGAAAGTCTATTATGATGAGTAAAAATTTTCACAATCTTGCTCCATTCATCAATATGTCAGAAACACATCGAACTCAGGTTTTATATTTAAGAATATTCGATGAATTTCCTACTTTCACACATTTTGTCTCGGATTTTAGAAGCAACACAATTCGAAAGGGTAATATGTTAAAAATTGACATCTTTCAAGACAACATTTTAAAATTACATCAGAGGAAGTCTTTAAATTTTGATACAGTGTATCTATAATACCTTCTTTTATAAGAATATTTTGAAACTCCATGCAAGTTATTTAAATTTTTATCGCAATAAAATAGTGTTTTAATATATTGCAATATCGTTTAAGATATTTATAATATCTTTAATATAAGTTGTATATAGTAATAATACGATATATAATATATAATTTGAATATAATGAGTTGTAGTAATTATCGTATGTAATAATACGATATATAATATATATGTTGTTATATATTAACTTATGTACAAGGTTGGATCAAAAAGTTCCGAAGACTGTGCTGATATATCCAACCCTGATTGGAGGAGAGGGGAACTATTTTAACGTGGCGTAGAGGCACATGTGACGCGAGATGTGAAAAGGAAGAAGCAGATGTTTTCCAGACAATGCGTGTTAGTGAACTGCCGTCGTTCGCGTTCGTCGAAAATGGAAATGGTGTTTGAAGATCAACAAGTGAATATCAAATTCTGCCAGCGTTTGGGGAAATCGCCGATAGAAACATTGCACCTTCTGCAGCAGGTGGAATGTTTCTGTATTTTTTATGGTTTTTGCAGTTGATTATGTAATTTTAAATCAGATTGAGTTGACACATTTTACTAATTAAAAATAAATTTATAAAGCTCTGAAATTTATAACTAATTCGCTAAAGAAATGTTAAAACTTTTGTTAGTATTTTTATCATAGAGTCAATTAAAGCAAGACTCTCTGTTATACTGTAAGATCAAAAAAGCATTAATAAATAAAAACAGTACAAAAATAAACTGCAATTTTCTTTACAGAAAAATATTGTTGTTGCGAATACTACAGTTTTATTTACGTCTTTTATAATGTGCTTAAAAATGCATTAATGCATTTTTTAATGTACGCAATTCTTTGCTTTCTGTAATCTATAGAGTAATCTTTGTTAGAGTAATATTTAATTTTTAGTTTCTATGTATTTTATTCAAAACAATGTGTTTTAAAGAGTTTTATTTATTTTACATGGAAGAATTTCTCTTGTTAATTAAGAAAATTATATGTTTCTTTTGATGTATATATAAATAAATAGAAAATGTGAAATATGAAAAGTTTTAAAAATATATTAATTATTTTTATAATTTAATTAGAGTCATGTGTGAATTTTTTTTAACAATTTTCAAGTTGCAAATGGCCTGAAGGGAGAATGATATGGAAAGAAATGTACCTAATTCAGATGTAATTATTTCTAGATAACATATTATGTTGAAAAGTAATATTCATGAGCATACAAGAATAAAATGTATATATTTTTTCATCATTTTAGTTAAATAATTAAAAAACTGCAATAATTAATTCACGGTCTCTTTTAGTTAAGAGGTAATTTTTTAGGTTTGCCAGATGCTTTCAAATGTGTATTTGTAATTTATACAGTGTATATTTGTTACAACTGTTTTATACTTTTGACATTAAAAGTTTATATCTAAAATATTATAAAATTCGTAATATTGAAAGCAAAAAGGTCCCTTTGCGCACAATCTATAACAAACTAGGTCATAGCGTAAAATGTAGTGAAAATAAGTGATTTATACTTATGTTTCAGAAATTATTGAATTTTCTTTTTACTTTCCTTATATACATAATGTATAAGGAAAGTATTGTGACGGGGTCGAAAATTCGAATTCGAGTTTTCGACGGGAGAGCACGTTTCGAGCATCCCTGATCACGAATCAAACATTTTTGAAGTGATGTCTGTGTGTGTGTGTGTGTGTGTGTGTGTCAGTGAGTCTGTGGAGACGATAACTGACGAACGAATGGACCGATTCGAACAACATTTGGTACAAAAATCACAATCCGTAAACACTGGAAACTTATTGTTTTTATAGGCAATCGAATGCACAGAACCTCCCTAAATTTTCGAATGAAATTTTGAAAAAATCGGCAAAAAATCAAAACCGCTAATAAAGTTACGCAAATAGACATTTCTTATGTAATTTTTCATTAGAAAACGATTGACATAAATTTTGGAACGCTAACATAAACAGTTCTCGAGATATTGCACATTTTTCAAAAAAATTATCAAAAAGTCATATAAATTAAAAAAAATATATTTCCTATTGAGAAACATGTTCACTTTTCATATGTAATACCATGCGATAAATTGGGTGTCATCATTCTCGTGGATCTAGCTCGTTCCATTCATGAAAAAATATACTTTAAGTAATACTTTTGTATTTGAACGCCAATAGTCATTTATCTGCTGTAAGAATAACTTATTTCTTCGTCCATAACGCTTGGCGAAATTTTGGCGACGAATTTGGCGGGATGTCGCCAACTTGGCGACTTTTTGAAATGTTGCCAAATTAACGAAAATCTCGCCAAATGGATAAAAATGGCGACTAATTGTCGAAAATTAAATATCTTGGAAAGAATATTAGTATCTACTATAAGAAAAACCTATTTTTTTACTGTAAAAGTAGTAAATTCATTACCATTATATAAGGAAAGTCATGTGTTGCCCACATCAGATTTTTTTTAGTGCAACAAACTCTGGACTCGAACGCCTAAGCACAGAATAAGTCGTTTATACAGAATGTAGCTAAACGACTGAACTCAATTTAGTAGCTCCACCTGGTACGACGGAAGTGACACGTCTGCTTGCTCTCTAGATAATATGTTTTCGATTTTACAGTTAGTTTTTTCATTTTACTTCCTTTCATCACACTAGATGGCTCTACTGGATTGTTATTTATCGCTTAGTTATTCTCAGTTTGATAAACTCAGTTTGCGCTCATTTGGGCGTTCTGTTTGTTCTAGGATTCTCTATTCGTTCTTGTACCGAAAAAGATAAATTGATGATTTCTGACACGCACGTATTCTTACTTTTATTTGAGCTGCATTTTATGTTGCGATCTAGTTCATTATATTTTAACCCATTTCATAAGCTTAACTTTTAACTTAATTTAAGTCTAAATTTTAACTTAACTTAAGCCTCTATTTCGCATTATGAAACCAATGCTGACGGGAATGAAGGATAGAAATGTGCTTACTTTCCTATAAGACTTCATAGATTTTTACTTTATTCTGTCTATAGACTGGATTAAGTCGGTCAACCATTGTCCGATGGACGTGAAGGAAAATCTTCTTCAAGATTGAATTTCCAAATATTTTTAGCAAATTTCCTTAGTATACTATATGCAATTTATAAGGCTCTGCCAGAGATAGACGATTGAACCTTGGTGAAGTGGCATAGCCTTAGTGATATAATGATAGTATATTTAGTTTAGGAGCTTCTAAATTGTAAACGATCATAATTCAATTGTTTCTTAAAAAATCTCCCGCTTGGGCAAAAACGTGGAAATGTGATTATACTTATTTGTCTGACAATAATAAAATAGCAGCTGTATGCTTGCCTGTTTACTGGATATTTATATATGCTTGTTGTTTGTGTTATTTGTAGCGGGAAATCTTACAATGGAACCTTAACTTTTGTTTCGGCTAGTTTCAGCTGGAATTGGGCGGAAGCGGTGGGTACTAGCTAGAAGCTAGTGTCCCTGAAATATCTCTTGAATTGAGCGTGGAGATAAATAGAAATAAAATCCCAAAGTTTACCTGGATTAGCATGGGGAAAATTTCTTCTTCTCTTTATTGTATTCTTACACAAATTTCTACGAAAAGTATCATTATTGCGAAGAATATGTTGAATAATTGTAATTTCATCATACAGTAAATTGTATTTGTAAACATATCACATGTACGTTTGTTTCTGCTTAATCACACACACTATGTAAATATACATATTATACTTCAAATAAGAGCTAC
Source organism: Amaurobius ferox (assembly GCA_951213105.1). NCBI lineage: Eukaryota > Metazoa > Arthropoda > Arachnida > Araneae > Amaurobiidae > Amaurobius > Amaurobius ferox. Next base: position 76,115,512 of record OX578135.1, on the reverse strand, counting down.
TAAACATGCTAATCCATGTAAACTTTGGGATTTTTTTTTCTACGAATCTCCACACTCAATTCAAGAGATATTTCAGGGGCAATAGTTTCCCGCTAGTACCTACCGTTTCCACCCAATTCCAGCTGAAACTAGCCGGAACAAAAGTTGAGGTTCCCTTGTTAGTATAGATAAAATACGTGGTAAAGAAGCATTTCGGATCACAAGAAAAGTTGCCTAGTTGGGATTCTTTTAAATTTCAAATTACTTTTTAACACTTTCTAACATAGTTGAAACGTGTCTATGACTTTGGTCATTCTGTCTGTTTCCACGATAATTGCCGTCAAGATGACTTTATCAAAATGGATTTTAGTATGTTGTTGAGACGGTCTGTGGGCATCAATATAAATAAAATTAAAAATCAGTCTTGAAAAGCAGCAAAATGGAAAATTTAGGCCTTGTCGAGATATTAATGAAAAACGAAACTTCTCATAGGCGTTCTGCTATCTAACTCCCTGGTTCCTCCAAATGAAAAAGATTGGAAATCGCTGGTTTAAAACGTGAAAGTGAATTAAAACTATATCTCTGAGTTTAGTGGGAGTTTATTGCGCTAATCAATTACTTTTTGAAAGCATGAATTATTTGAAAACATGACTGTTTGAAACATGAATTTAAATAGAAAATCTATCACCATGATTAAGTTATTATTATTATTATTATTAATTAATTATTATTATTTGTTAGTTATTATAATTATTATTTCGATTTGAATAATAAATAAGATATAAGCATATATCTTATAAATGAACGGTTTGATTTTTCTTATTCTGGCTTGAAAAGAACATCAGTTCTTTGCTGTCGCTTGCTCTGGTAAGTTGAAGTGTTGTATGAAGAATGTGATTCAAAATAAAGAAGTTGATTAAGGACTTACCCGTCTCGTGATTATTGATACGAATCGCAACAATTATTTTTTTAATTTGAATAATAAAAAATCAGATGTAGGCAGCACATGACTTTCCTTATATAATGCAATGAATTTACTTTTACAATAAAACAAGAAAGATCAATCATGCAAGCATTGATTATGAAACACTTTCTAACTGAAATGCAATTTCATTTAAAAATTTATAAAATGTGATACATTCAGTGGTGATATATTTTACATTATCACAGTACTCAGTAATTTATTTTACTTAAATATTTAAAACTGTATCGACATATCAATCATCTGATTCTCTATGCAAAATCAATGAATATTTCATTCATATAACTTGTATTCCAGACTCCAGAACTAAATAATTTTATGTGAAAAAAAAATTCAGCAATTCTTATGTAACTGACCTTAAAATCACTTGAGATATTTACATTCTGCATATGTTAAAATTAGGCTTCGTTGAAGAAATAATAAAAAGTTTAGGGATCATTTAAAATCACAACTACTGTAATTGCATAGGCACGGAATTTAGGAACGCAGATAATACGCACATACACAGATAATATATGTGTGTGGTGTATGTACTCGAAGTATTGGAATCGTGCCGAAGATCGGAATTTGAATTTTCAAAGGATCTACACGCTTTGGGAGTTCTAGAACACGAAAAAACTATTTTTAGGAAGACGTCTGTGTGTGTAAGGGTGTACCTGCGAATGTTTCTGTGTGTCTGTGAAGATATTACTTACACTCTAATTGAAAAACTAATGAAACGAATTTTATAAAATTTGGTAGGTATGTTTTTTGTGTGAAATCCTGATGTTCATTAGATTATAGTACGATTCGTAATAAAAGAATATGCCATCTTTGCGAAATGGCGGGCAGAAATTGCCTTTATCCACTCTAGCTAAAAACTAATGGAACAAATTTAACAAAATTTGGTGTATAATATTTCAATAACCTACAAGGGATTTATATACCAAATTTAACAAAATTTGGTATATAAATCATCTGTAGGTTATTCAAGTACGATTCAGGAAAAAAGAACGGGCTATTTTTGCGAAATAGCCATCAAAAATCGGTAAATATGAAAATAAAAGACTATGTGTGCTCAATTATATCAGTTAAATTACTATTTTATACGCGATTTTTGACAACAAAAAGAATAAGACTAACCCCATTACTCTAGGACTAGCTGTTCTTGAGTTATTCTAGTTTTTTCGCATTTTCGCTACGCAACCTTTGACAATAAGTCCAGCTATCAAATGAGAACCAAATTTAAGTTTAACGTGCAAATTAAATGTCATTTAAAATACTTATGACTGTTATTTTGGGCAGATAAATTCAAATTATTATTGAAAAAATAATGAGAACGTGAATATGAGTCTACAGAGAAAGACATGTGCTGCCCACATCAGAATTTTTAACAATATTGCAACAATGATTTATAGAAGTGAAAGGGGATTATTTGCAGGCCATTTCGAAAAAAATGTATGATCTATATTTAAAGATCCACCAAATTTTTGTCGAATAAAATGTTCAACAAATTTAAGCTGTGTACCAAATTTTAACTCTCTAGGACGTAGGAAAGTGCATTAAAAATGCCATTAAATAAGTATATCATAAAGAGTTATATAAAATTTAAAAAAAAATGAAAAATTGTTATCTACCAAGTTTATTTTAAAATGTGAAGCCTCTCTCATATACAAAATGATTAAACTCTTGGAAAGATACTTATTATATAATATATCCCTTTTTCTTTCTGGAGGATATCCCAAAAGTCAGAATTTAATTGAATTTGTTTTTTCCCTATATTAAATAATTTTTAATTAAAAAACTACTTAACATATTTTACTGAATTTTTTTTTATATATTTTAGGGGATAATGTGAATATTTCCTAAAACTTTCGAAGTAATTTGTGAATTTTAAATTTGCTTAAAAAATGTTTGAAGAATTAGGGCCCATAGGGTTCAATGCATTTCATCTTTTCAACCCGGGTTCAATAAAAAACTAATTGGGTGATATTATGTATTTATATTCCCATAGGTCCCACAGACCGTCTGAAAACATACTAAAATTTCATTTTGATAAAGTCATTTTTACGTCAGTTGTGCTAACGGACAGACAGACAGACAGACAGAATGAACAAAGTCATAAACACTTTTCAACTATGTTGTAAAGTGTTAAAAATTGGTTTTTCTTCTAATAGGTACTTATATTCTTTCCAAGATATTGAATTTTGGTCAATCAGTTGTCATTTTCATTGATTTAGTGTCATTTTTATCCATTTGACGAGATTTTCGTTAATTTGGCAACATTTTAAAAAGTTGCCAAGTTGGCGACATTCCGCCAAATTCGTCGCCAAACTCTCGACAAGCGTTATGGATGGAGAAATAAGTTATTCTTATAGCATATAAATGATTATTGGCGTTCAAATGCAAAATTATTACTCGAAGTACCTTTTCTCATGAATGGAACGAGCTAGATCCACGAGAATGATGTCACCCAATATATCGCATGATATTACATATGAAAAGTGAACATGTTTCTCAACAGTTAATAGATTTTATTTAATTTATCGGATTTTTTGATAGATTTATTTTAAAAATATGCAATATCTCGAGAACGGTTCATGCTAGCGATCTAAAGTTTATGTCAATCGTTTTCTAAGAAAAAATGACATAAGGAATGTCTATTTGCGTAACTTTATCAAAGGTATTGATTTTTTGATGAATTTTTCAAAATTTCACTCGAAAATTTAGGAGGTTCTGAGCATTCGATTACGTATGGAACCAATAGACTTGCAGTATTCACGGATTGTGATTTTGTACCAAATGAAATTCAAATCGCGTCATTCGTTCGTGAGATATCGTCTCCACAGACTTACTGACACACACACATACTTTCACACACACAGACGTCACCTCAAAAATGTTTGATTCGTGATCAGGGATGCTTGAAACGTGCTCTCCTGTCGAAAATTCGAACTCGAATTTTTAGTCCCTGTCACGATACTTCCCTTATACATTATATATATAAGGAAAGTAATAGAAGGATATAAAAATATATCTTATAAATGAATAGTTTGATTTTTCTTTTAATTATATTAATTTCGGACTGCGTACATCACTTTCATTTATTTTGGCAAAGAGTTTTCAAGCTTACATATTGTGTTTAGCCAATAAACTCATATATTGTGCTTAGCCAATAAATTCATATATTGTGTTTAGCCAATAAACTCTCATTTCTTGCGTTTAGCAAATAATCTCATATATTGTATTTAGCCAATAAACTCATTTAACATATTGTTGAAACGGAATAAGAGTAGAACGGGTATATTTTCTAATACAATTTTAGAATTTTCATTTAGTATATATAAACGGGATCAGGATGTTTCTTTCTTCAGATCTGCAAATTCAGATCTACGAATTTGCCGGGATATCGCTAACTTGACAACTTTTCTTAACCGTTGCCAAATTGACGGAAATGTCCCAAAATTGATAAAAATGGGACGAAATCAATGAAAATATTTTTTTTTTTTAGAAGTTAGTACTGAAATGATGTTTCGGTAGCATTTGTCTGTCTGTCCAACTGTCCTATATAGTAATATATTCAGGGAATTTTAAAATGTCACCAAATTGATTAAATGTTTGTAAATCCCTAAAATTATCTTGAAATTGATACATTTACGTTTAATAAATGAAATTATTTGTGCTTTGATAGGGTATAGTATTGTGATGATGTTTCATCCATTTGTTGCCAAGTGGGAGTGTCAGTTCTACAGTCCCACTTGGCGATAAATTTAACGATTTTTTAAAATGTCGCTAAATTATTCAGACGATATTTTTTCAACCAATTTATTTGAAGCAAATGATATCACTTCACTTAGCAACTGTTTCAAATCCAATGTGTTTATGCGGCAGACGATTTTTGATTTTTATTAAAACTTTAACGATTTGAATAATAAAGATATGTATATAAAATAAATTTCAGTGACATTATTTTTTACTGCATAACATCAATTACTGTCTTCAGGTTTAAACATTATTATTATTAATATTTTCGAGGATTATTGATTCAGATTGCCATTGCTTTATTATGGCAAAAATTGTTGAAACTCATATATTATAAGTTGTATGAGTAATCTTCTACAAATGCACGGGTATATCTTCCAGTGGAAGAAAATATAAGTAGTACAGGTATATTGGCATATATTTTAATATATATTTGCATGTATTTTGATATATATTGGTATATATTTTGATATATATTGGCATATATTGGATTCAATTACGGCCTTCTGGTATAAAGATTGCGGGGATTATTGATATTTTAATTTTATATCAAATTGAAATTGATATTCAAATCGAAAAAATAATAATAAAAATTAACAAACATATTTTATTTAATTACGTTGCTGATCAACATGATATGAAATGAATCTTCCTCATAAAATGATGAATATTATATAACCATTTTGATTTATTAATAATTTTCATTGTTGAGTAAGAGCCTGTGAAAAATAAACCATGGCGATAGAGTTTCAATTTAAATTCATGTTTCAAACCTGAGTTTTTCAAAAGTGACTGATAAGCGCAATAAATTTTCACCAAACTTAGAGATAGAATTTTAATTCATTTTCACGTTTTAAACCAGCGATTTCTAACCTTTATCGTTTGGAGGCACCAGGGAGTTAGAAAATAGAACTGCTAGGAAAAAGTTTCGTTTTTCATTAATATCTCCACAACAACCAGTTTTTGAAACTTGAAACGTAGACTAAATTTTAATTGGGGATATTTCAAGGCTACCCACAAAATTTCATTAAATTCAATTCAACCGTCCCATGATGATGAGAGAAATGGAAGTTTCGTTTGTCATTAATATCTCGATAACTCTTGGTCTTATAAATTCGTAACATAGACTAAATTTTAAGTGGCGCTATTTCAAGGTTACTCACAGAATTGTATCAAATTCGGCTCTGCCGTTCTCCGTTGATGATGAGATAAACAGACAGAGAGACAGATGTTTAATTTTATTTATATAGATTCCTTACGAAGAACGGGTATACTGCTAGTAGGGGAATAAATATGAAAAATATCACCTAAATAGTTTAGTTAGGAATTATTCCAGTTTAAGAAAATAAAATACGTACATTGAACCCCATGGAACTTATTTTTTCAAACATTCTCAAGCAATGTTCAAATTCACAAATTGCTTCGAAAAGTTTAGAAAATGTTCTAGTTATCAGATAAAATATGGAAAAAAACCCACAAAATATGTTATAGTTTTTTAAATAAAATTTGAAATAATAATTACATCAAATGATATATGAAGCGATCACGTGATTCATTGCAAAACAATATATGACAACCCTTTTTTCTGTATGTAAAGATCGTGATATTTAAGGATCTTTTAAATTTATATTTAGTGTTGCATCCGTTCTAAAACCGCTAAATTTTTGCTTATTATCTTTGTATCAACATCTTGTGCCAACCCAATTACATTATTTTTTATTTTAAATGATTACTAAACATTGATTATTCCTACAACGAAGCCTAATTTTAACTTATGCCGATTGTAAACAAATCAAGTGATTGTATAAGAATTGTTGAATTTTTTAAAGAAAAATTATTTAGCTCCGAAGTCCGGAATATAAGTGATATGAATAAAGTATTTATTGGTTTTACGTAGATAGGCAGACGATTTATATTTCGATGAAGTTTTAAGTTTTCAAGTATAATTAATTACAGTAGTAATATGGTAATTAAAAATATCACCGCTGAATGTATCACATTTTAGAGATGCTTAAATAAAATTGCAGCTCAGTTGGAAAGTGTTTCATAATCATTGAATTATGTACGATTGATTTTTCTTGTATATTTACTTGATAAAGTGTAATTTTATGAGATTTTCGTAAAAATAGTCTGCTTAGCATTGCAGATTTTCTATCTTAATATCAGTGGGAATATCGATAAAATAATTCTATTTCAAAATGTGTTTGTACGGAGTTCGTACTTTTAATAGATAAATGTTTGTGTATTTTCAAAAGTTATACACTTTCGAGTTTTGAAAAGGCAAATGATTTTAAAATTCTGATATGGAATAATCGACTGGCATAATTTAACATATGTATGAATTGATGCCAAATCATAATTTAACATATGCCATTATTTAACATTTACTTATTTTATTATTAGAAAATGTTCCAAACCAAAAATGACGTTACTGCTTTTAATCGTTCATTAATTATAATTTTTTGCAATACATTGTGTAATTTGCCACTTCATTTTTCGTACCACTGAAATTTCAGCGTATTAAAAATTGCACCGAAATGCCACTATGTTCGAGAGCTGACTTTCTTGAACATTTTTTTTTAATTTTTGTTTCATATTGGTTAAGCGTAAAGGGACGGGGAATTGAGAACGTTTCCAAAGTTCTGACGTCATAGAAGACCTTCGGCAGAGAAAGCTGGAAAACTTTCTCAAATCTAAATATTAATTTTTAAATATGACAATATAATTAAGGATAATTTTGCTCCATCATTGAATAGCAAAGGGTTTCTACTCCTTTTTCAAAAATTAAATTCAGTTCTACATAATTTTTTGAAATTTTGGATACTAGATTATAGAATGGAGAATGGGATTTTAATTTTTTTTAATATTATTCTGCCAATTCAGAGGGATTTCGTCACGCGCTATTCAGCTGTGCTGTAGTAACCAAATAAATATTGCGGTAATCAAATAAATGCCGCGGTAACGAAATAAATAATACTTTATTTCGTTAACATATGTCATTATTTACCATTTACTTATTTTATTATTAGAAACTGTTCCAAACCAAAAATGACGTTACTGCTTTTAATCGTTCATTAATTATAATTTTTTGCAATACATTGTGTAATTTGCCACTTCATTTTTCGTACCACTGAAATTTCAGCGTATTAAAAATTGCACCGAAATGCCACTATGTTCGAGAGCTGACTTTCTTGAACAGTTTTTTTTAATTTTTGTTTCATATTGGTTAAGCGTAAAGGGACGGGGAATTGAGAACGTTTCCAAAGTTCTGACGTCATAGAAGACCTTCGGCAGAGAAAGCTGGAAAACTTTCTCAAATCTAAATATTAATTTTTAAATATGACAATATAATTAAGGATAATTTTGCTCCATCATTGAATAGCAAAGGGTTTCTACTCCTTTTTCAAAAATTAAATTCAGTTCTACATAATTTTTTGAAATTTTAGATACTAGATTATAGAATGGAGAATGGGATTTTAATTTTTTTTAATATTATTCTGCCAATTCAGAGGGATTTCGTCACGCGCTATTCAGCTGTGCTGTAGTAACCAAATAAATATTGCGGTAATCAAATAAATGCCGCGGTAACGAAATAAATAATACTTTATTTCGTTAACATATGTCATTATTTACCATTTACTTATTTTATTATTAGAAACTGTTCCAAACCAAAAATGACGTTACTGCTTTTAATCGTTCATTAATTATAATTTTTTGCAATACATTGTGTAATTTGCCACTTCATTTTTCGTACCACTGAAATTTCAGCGTATTAAAAATTGCACCGAAATGCCACTATGTTCGAGAGCTGACTTTCTTGAACAGTTTTTTTTAATTTTTGTTTCATATTGGTTAAGCGTAAAGGGACGGGGAATTGAGAACGTTTCCAAAGTTCTAACGTCATAGAAGACCTTCGGCAGAGAAAGCTGGAAAACTTTCTCAAATCTAAATATTAATTTTTAAATATGACAATATAATTAAGGATAATTTTGCTCCATCATTGAATAGCAAAGGGTTTCTACTCCTTTTTCAAAAATTAAATTCAGTTCTACATAATTTTTTGAAATTTTGGATACTAGATTATAGAATGGAGAATGGGATTTTAATTTTTTTAATATTATTCTGCCAATTCAGAGGGATTTCGTCACGCGCTATTCAGCTGTGCTGTAGTAACCAAATAAATATTGCGGTAATCAAATAAATGCCGCGGTAACGAAATAAATAATACTTTATTTCGTTAACATATGTCATTATTTACCATTTACTTATTTTATTATTAGAAACTGTTCCAAACCAAAAATGACGTTACTGCTTTTAATCGTTCATTAATTATAATTTTTTGCAATACATTGTGTAATTTGCCACTTCATTTTTCGTACCACTGAAATTTCAGCGTATTAAAAATTGCACCGAAATGCCACTATGTTCGAGAGCTGACTTTCTTGAACAGTTTTTTTTAATTTTTGTTTCATATTGGTTAAGCGTAAAGGGACGGGGAATTGAGAACGTTTCCAAAGTTCTGACGTCATAGAAGACCTTCGGCAGAGAAAGCTGGAAAACTTTCTCAAATCTAAATATTAATTTTTAAATATGACAATATAATTAAGGATAATATTGCTCCATCATTGAATAGCAAAGGGTTTCTACTCCTTTTTCAAAAATTAAATTCAGTTCTACATAATTTTTTGAAATTTTTGATACTAGATTATAGAATGGAAAATGGGATTTTAATTTTTTTAAATATTATTCTGCCAATTCAGAGGGATTTCGTCACTCGCTATTCACCTGTGCTGTAGTAACCAAATAAATATTGCGGTAATCAAATAAATGCCGCGGTAACGAAATAAATAATACTTTGATCAAATAAATATTACTTTAACCAAATAAATTCTTCGTTAACTAGATAAATACTGCGTAAACAAAAAAAATGCTTCGTTAAGTTTGCCTACGAAGTTTTGTTTACACAGATTTCGAGCATACCAACGGTAATCGTCTATTTAGGAGGTGTTATGGGTGAATACATAATTAGTGCCAATTTTGTGCAGAGAGCATGAAGCAGCAGGTGTATTGTTATTTAATGAAGTAAGGTTATTTTTTTTAATATATTAGGCCACAGTGCAGCAGAAAAGCATGAATTGCAAGTACATGGGAATGTTTTTGGATTCTCCAAATAATGTTATGCCTGGCTTTAAGTATTTCTAACCAGCCAGTGCTGACGTCAAAGCATTTTACTTCTTACAGTCTGACAAAGTCATCTCGGACAGTATTACACCGCTTACATGAGTCTGACAACTCTGCTTCCTGTGCGATTTAAATCACAATAATAATGCTTTTCTAACTTTCGGAAGGGCACATTTTTATCAATCTCTTGCTTTTACGAATGACAGTTACTGGAACCTTTCTAAAATGTCCTTCTTATTCTTTATAAGAGGAAGGGGGAGGACAGAAGAATTACAAGAACTTAACAAACGAAAGAAAAATTTCGAATCAAACGATCGAATCAATTCGATTTATGGAGACATTTGTACAATAAATTTAAATAGTACTCATTTAGTATTATGTTGATATTCGTCACAGATGAAGATTCCTCTTCAACATATCTTGAATTGACCCTGGAATACTAAGAGGAAGTAAAAATCTCTTGTCAGAAAAACTTTTGTTGAATTATTTGATAAAATTTATCCATTCCAAATCGATTCATAACAAGAAAGATCAATCATGCATAAGCATTGATTATGAGACACTTTCCAACTGAAATGCAATTTCATTTAAAAATTTCTAAAATGTGATACATTCAGTGGTGTTACATTATCACAGTACTACAGAACTACAGCTTTTACACAGTACTACAGCTTTTACATTATCACAGTACTACAGAAATTTACTATACTTAAATATTTAAATCTGTATCGAAATATAAATCATCTGATTCTCTATGTAAAATCAATGAATATTTCATTCATATAACTTGTATTCCAGATTCTAGAGCTAAATAATTTTGTGTGAAAAAAATTCAGCAAATCTTATGTAACTCACCTTACAATCGCTTGAGATATTTGCTTTCTGCATAAGTTAAAATTAAGCTTCGTTGAAGAAATAATAAAAGTTTAGGGATCATTTAAAATCATAACTATTGTAATTGTGTAAGCACGGAATTTAGATACATAGATAATATACAAATACACAGATAATATATGTGTGTGTGTGTGTATGTATTCAAAGTATTGGAATCGTGCCAAAGATCGGAACTCGAATTTTCGAAGGATCTACACGTTTTGGGACTTCTAGAACACGAAAAAAACTATGTTTAGGAAGACGTCTGTGTGTGTAAGGGTATATATGTGTATGTTTCTGTGTGTCTATGTGGATATTACATCCACTCTAATTGAAAAACTAATGGACCGAATTTCATAAAATTTGGTAGGTATGTTTTTTGTAGGAAACCCTGATGTTCATTAGATTATAGTAAGATTCGTAATAAAAGAATCTGCCTTCTTTGCGAAATGGCCGGCAGAAATTGCTTTTATCCACTTTAGCTAAAAACTAATGGAACAAATTTAGCAAAATTGGGTGTATAATATTTCAATAACCTACAAGTGTATTATATACCAAATTTGACAAAATTTGGTATATAAATCATTTGTAGGTTATTCTAGTACGAATCGGGAAAAAGGAACGGGCTGCTATTTTTGCGAAATAGCCCGCAAAAATCGTTAAATATAAAAATAAAAGACTACGTGTGCTCAATTATATCAATTAAATTCCTATTTAATACTTGATTTTTGACAACAAAAAGAATAAGACTAACCCCATTACTCTAGAACTAGCCGTTCTTCAGGTATTCTAGTTTTTTCGGGTTTTCGCTACGCCACCTTTGACAATAAGTTCAGCTATCAAATGAGAACCAAATTTAAGTTTAGCGTGCAAATTCAATGTCATTTAAAATACTTATGGCTGTTATTTTGTGCAGATAAACTCAAATTATTATTGAAGAAATAAAGAGAACGTGAATATGAGTCTGAAGCGAAAGACATGTGCTGCCCACATCAGAATTTTTAACAATATTACAACAATGATTTATAGAAGTGAACGGGGGTTATTTGCAGGCCATTTCGAAAAGAATGTCTGATCTACATTTAAAGATCCACCAAATTTTTGTACAATAAAATGTTCAACAAATTTAAGTTGTGTACCAAATTTTAACTCTCTAGGACGTAGGAAAGTGCATTAAAAATGCCATCAAATAAGTATATTATGAAGAGTTATATAAAATTAAAAAAAAAAATTGAAAAATTGTTATCTACCAAATTTATTTTAAAATGGGAAGCCTTTCTCATATATCAAATATTTAAATTTTCGGAAAGATATTTATTATATAATATATCTCTCTTTCCTTTCTGGAGGATATCTCAAAAGTCAGAATTTAACTGAATTTGTTTTTCTCCCTATATTAAATAATTTTTAATTAAAAAAGTACCTAATATATTTTACTGATTTTTTTTATATATTTTATGGGATAATGTCAATATTTCCTAAAAATTTCGAAGCAATTTGTGAATTTTAAATTTGAATAAAAAATGTTTTAAAAATTAGGTCCAATAGGGTTCAATGTATTTCATTTTTCCAACCCGGATTCAATAAGAAACTAATTGGGTGATATGATTCATTTATATTCCCATAGGTCCCACAGACCGTCTGAAAAACATGCTAAAATTTCATTTTGATAAAGTCATTTTTACGGGAGTTATCGTGCTAACGGACAGACAGAATGAACAAAGTCATAAACACTTTTCAACCATGTTGTAAAGTGTTAATAAAAAGACTAAAATCCTGTCAATGTTTTAAAAATGATCATAGTGAAACTAGAGTATTATACCATGCCCTATTTTCGCTAAATAAATCAGAAACGATTATTTTAAGCCTGTAACAGATCTGATATGAAACATACGCAGATATTTAATAACCCATAAAGTATTGATGACAGTCATAAATTCGCTAGAATCTGTAATAGAATTTCTAACACTTATTCGATGCAATTTAAATGATAATGCCATATGCGTATAATTATTGCATATTCAAGATTATTCATTTACTGAATAATTGCACTATGCTTAAGATTATAGATTAACTAAGCTAAAATAATTTAACGCGAATTTATATGTAGGTATACCAGGGTTAGATGGCCATAGTTTTTTAAATTGAAGATTATGGGCATGTGTTATTGTAATGCATAATCACAAACACTTTAACACACTCAGTAGAGTTCCAATGTTTTATATTTATATGGACTTTTGTCAAAAACAATTGATAGAAAGTCAAAAATTCCGAAATCTTAAAACTATGTTGTTGGCCATCTATGTTGTGAGAATCTCCCAGAAAAATATTCTGTTGTTCTCCTTTTTTTTATTCTGACTCCATATATATAAATAATTGACATCATTTGCTAAAGAAAACAGCTTTTTATTTAGAATTCATCAGATTACAGCAATTTTACAAGATTCCATCATTTTACAAGTTTTTAGTTCTATAATAACAAATCCACTGTTTCCACTCACTTCATTACAGAAAAATAAAAATAAAAAATAAAACGACAATATGAAACCATAGATATAAACATTTTGGACTCTGTTTCCAAACTATAAGTGGAGGAAAAAACAATGAAGAAAAATTGTAGCAGACGATCATAATGCTGCTTTTGACAATCTATCCCTTGGAATCCAAGTTAGATTGCCGTATGATCGTTGATTAGTTGGTCTATTTTAATGGTAAATATGTGCGGGTTAAGCTTAAGGAAATATTTGTATTTAATATAAAAATAAGATTTTAATTCTAGAAAAAAATGCTACTGATATTGTGTTACAAAAACACATGAGATGATTACTTCTAAAAATATTAACTAAAATAAAACATTATTGGGAAATTTAAAAAATGTCCTTTCTGTTTTGATATAATAATCCCACAGTACTTGCATATATCTATGAATGATGACAATGTTTCGTGCAACCAGGGATGGCAAAGAACACACTTAATCCAGTCAGCTTTAATCTTTGCGCTATTATAATCTCCTCCATATCCCACACATTCATTAGAGTGATTAAAATCATCACTGGGTATTCCACTCGATGCATATTGAATCTCAGTTTCCTCTTCAGAGTTGGAAAAAGTTCTACAACAGCGTTTCTTCTTATTTTGATTTTTCGCAGAGCTCTAAAGTTCTTAAGTTTTGTTTTCTGCTTTATATTTTTGGATGACGTTAGAATAATAGCATAGCGTCTCTAACGTTTGGATGTGTTAGAGGTTTGCTAATCAATGAAGTAGGTGCAATATTTGTCAACAATATTCTGAGGGATCACTCATTCGTCCCACTATGCTTGGAAGTGGTGGGCTGTGGTTCTAATCTTTCTGAGCAGAGCTAGATTCAGCCAGTTGGATTCAGTCCATCGAGCCTTTGAGTATGTACAGTTTTCCCTCTCCTTTCTAGTATTTTTCTCGGCAAATGAAATGCAATGAAAGCTTGTCGGACTGACTTGTCATTATGTATTGCTTTACATAAATCATCTTGCGTTCACTTCCCACGGCTGCCCCCTCGCTTCTTGACGTATATATGTGGTATCTGAAAAGAAAGCGAGAAGCTGTTTAACTTACATACTGAAGTAATCTAACGAGTAGACTGGTCAACTAAGCCTGAAAAGTGTGGGCCATCTATCCCTAACAAATGGAATAGACGATTATCAGGTAAACGTGGCGCCAATGAAACGCATCGAGGTTAGGCATACAAATATAATGATTAGTTAGTTCCTCGTTTATGCTAGATTGCAAGAAACCGTAATCATAAGGCAGTTTATTACACGGAAAACAATTTTGAAAGGATAGAAATATAAAAAAAACTTTATATACTTGATATGCAGCTGTTTTTTTAGCGTCCGTCACCTTCTTCTCGGACATCTGACATATAACTGTGTGGTTAGCATTGCCATCTACCGATTACTAAACAAATGGCAGCGATTGGCCATCTAACCCCGTATAGCCGTATAACCCGGATTTACCCAAAATTTAGCACCCATAAGCATTTCGCGTTAATGAAACCGTATAGTATAATCAGAGCTCTTGAGCCAAACTTTAAGGGATGATATGATAAATCACATCTAAACAAGCAATTTTTGTCATACAAAGCAGTTTCGTAACGCAAGAGGTGAACCGGTAGACGTCGCTAACATTGAACGCAGTGACGACTGCGTCAGAACTAGCCAGGGCTTAAGCTGAGTTTAAAATTTCTTTAGCAAAAAAGCTAAAACCTCTTGTCTCATTTTCGAATTTTGGATAGTCTATTAGCATTTTGCGAAAAATTCGATCGTAGCCGAAACATTGGAACTAGAGAACGAACCTCAACTTCCAGCGCCACTGTAATTCTCTTGTAAAGTAATCGAAAATAATTATTTTGTTTGCAGACGATTTTTAGGTACTTGTGGCAACAGATTTTAATTGTTTATTCTAGTTGATAGAATTTTGGTTAAAAAACGGTAGAAAGAAAAATGCTCGGAAGAAATAAACGCATAAAGCGGTGGTTTTTTTCATTCATCGTCATTACTACCGTGGATTGTGGAAGGGATGGCTCGTTTTACAAATCAGGCAAAGGCGGACATGCATTTTATGTATGGTGCTGCAGACGAGAATACTCGTAAAGCCAAAAGACTATACCTGGGGCGTTTCCTGACAAGACGCGTGCCGGACCGAAAAATCTTTCAGTGATTGCATCCTGGTCTGAGTGAAGCGGGCTCCTTTGTCAGCGACAGTGACATGCATGATACAGGACGTTCCAGGAGTGTGAGGACGCCACAAGCTGAATAGAACATTCTGCAGAGGGTTGAAGATTGTCCGGAAAACAGGCACTCGGGCACTTTCCCATGCCTTAAATGTGTCCCAAAGAACTGTTGGGCAGAGTTTTACGGAACAAAGGATTACAACCCTACCGTGCACAAAAAGTGCAAGCTCTGATACCTGCAGATTATCAGCCACGTGTCGATTTTGCACGCTGGTTTCTGCAACAGATGGCATCGCAGCCTGATTTTAGTGCACCTGTTTTATTCACTGACAAATGCACCTTTTCTCGTGAGAGCATTTTTAATATGCACAATTTTCATGTGTTGGCATCTAGAAATCCGCACGCCACACGTCCACATTCCTTCCAGCAGTGTTTCTCCGTAAATGTCTGGGCTGGAATCGTTCATGATCATTTGATTGGCCCATATCTTCTACTATGCCGACAGGACGGCAGAACATACCTCCTATTTTTACAGGAGGTATTGCCACAGTTACTGCAACATATTCCTGCCAACATTAAAGCATGTATGTGGTTCCTGTGGGAAAGCTATCTATAGTTATACTTTTTAAATATTAAATTCTTTAAGTAATTATTATTTAAATATTAAATTCGTTAAGATTGACATGGCCGTTACTTCTCATATAGTGGATTTAGTATTTAATCATACATTGCTTGTTGTGCCGCTATAAACCCTCCAATTATTTTACCTTTCGTGTGAGTCCTGTAAAGGAATAATTAATTAATAAAATGCTAAATTGGTCACACCATTTAAACTTAAACAATAAAACATTTATTAACAACATTTATTTTCATTAATTATTGCAGCGGAGGGGACATATGCGACCGGAATTATTAAAATTACTATCGTGTCTATGACCTGCAATTATTTATAGAGCATATACCTTCCAAGTCGTCTTGGGCTTTGATCATATCTCAAATGCTTGCATCAGTTATAAGTACCGGCCATAACTCTTTGGTGTTGTTGTTGAGACCCAGACCGTCCGACCTACCAGAAAGGTGTAAGGTAACTGTATGGACGGTCGGGAAGTGCCACCCAATTTAGACCGGAACCCAGTGGGGGAGGCATCCACAGGGACCGTACCCTCCTTCCCCTACCACCAACCTCTCGGAAGGACTTACGGACCCACATGTTTAACGTGATCGTACTCCGCATGAACACGGCGGCATTTGTGGTAGCGTGCAAATCTAGCGCGCAAACCACGGGGATACCGCACCCGAGATGGCCAACAGCAGCGGTGTTCCGAGGTGGTCACCCACCAAGTACTAACCGCGCCCGATGCTGCTTGACTTCGGTGATCTAACGAGAACCGGTGTTTTCAGCACGGTACGGCCGTTGGCCCCGTAACTCTTTGGTGTGTGGCTCCTCCTCGTACTCTGGTTGCACTCACACATTGATATATCTCCATTATTTTGGAACCTCTACGGGACACTCTACAAGTTTGTTAGGTTTATCATTCTTCTCTAGTCGTGCTCTTAAGTCAACATCTTGATTATTCTCTGCTGGTATGCTCCTAAGTCAAAATTTCTTAATTGTCTGTTGGTATGCTCTTAAGTCAAAAATTCAGTATCTGTCTGCTATTAAGACAAAATCCCCATCGCTCCTGCTCTCGTTCTCGGGTCACAGGCTGTGGTTACCTCGATGGTGGGGGGGGGGGTGTAACTCCGCCTTTACTTCTTTTTGGCGCTTATTGGTTACTCCTTTACCCAATGGCACCATTCCACATCTCGTAAGGCCCAGCTCAGCCGCTCTGTCATGGCCCCCTAAATTTATGGTCTTCTGACCTTTAGGTTCACGGAGTGATAAACCTCGGTGCCAGCCAGTCTACACGCTTTGTTCGCCGTTTTGCCCACAATAAATTTCACACATAAAAGTGTCTCATCAAATGTGAGATCTATTTCTGGTCTCACATATCTCCCCTCGGACAGAAACAAACAAAAATTTCAAAACCAAAAGAGTTCGAAACAAAGTTCGAGTCACTTGCAACTCTCTGATTGGCATTTTCCCTTTTGGGACAAAGTTCGTCCGGAATTGCAGTTCAACCAGTCTTGCTGGAAACACCAACAATTTTTTAACACATCATCATACACTAAATATCAAAGTTATGTACTCATCAAATGCATAAGGTCAAGCTTTCAACTGAAGCACATTTAAATTTTGATTATTTAAAAAGATTTTTAAAATATATGCACTTTTACTTTGAAACGTTACACACTAACTATTTAACTTCTGATATTTTTAACACAATTCACATTTTTATTTTACAAATTACACAGTATATTATTTTTACAACAATTCTTTTCATACTTTATCAATTTTCATAATTGATAACTTAATCACATATATAATATATTTGCTTAACCCTTAAACATTGGTAAATACTTATTAATACAATCACACATTTTTTTATTATTTAGCCATTGAAAATATACTTTTCACAGAATTCTGTAACTCCCATTTGTTGCATATGGGATTGAAGGAAAAGGTAACTTCGGAGTACGGTTCCAGTTAAGTTCTTATATTTTTAATTTAGGTCAAAAAAGGGAGAACATCTTGATAACATTATTTCCATTATTTGTTTAAACAATATATTCGAAATCAATATAACCAAATTGAGTTATTCTACTTTGACTTTATGTATATTGCTAAATATTGATGAATTTTCAATTTATCAAAAGTATCCCCTCTTCCTTTAAAATATATCATTTCCATTTCCTGAACATTTATCGTTAATACAAATGATTTGATAACTGTCTGAGTGGATTAATTGTTGTTTCATAATGAAATATTCAATCTGCTAAACTCATTCAGAAAGTGCTTCCAGTCTTACTCATACTCCATATTCTCCAAATCAATCAGTAACGCTTATTTTAAAGTGATAGTGACCTATCTGGTAATAATCTCATGATAACTCTCATCCACGTAATCCACAATGTATTAAGTATTCATGACATCCAATAATGAGTCTCGAAATGGCATCGAATTACTAATGAGTAATCTAAAATAATTAAAATCATATTCATTGATCAGCATCAGAGTACTGGCGTTAAGATTATTGCATTCTAATTAGTTAAATATTCTAATTAGTTAAATATGTTAGTGAAATGTACGTTAAATTGCGAGTGTTAATTTCTTCCTAAATACATAGTATTGCCTTAGTTCGAATACTAAGCGTTTTCGAATATAACACTAGAAATCAATTTTTAAATAAAAATTACAAAAGAAAGTAAAAACAGTTGTTCATTGATGAGAAACGGAGTTAAGGAGTATATCAGGAAAAGGAAAGTGATGGGATGAAACGGAAGTATGTAACGGAAGTGATATCATATTGTTACAAATAATTAACAGAAAACCATTTCAATGCAAAAATCCGAGTAGCTTGAGTTTTGCTACAAATTCGGTGACGAATTTCGAGAAATGTCCAACTTGACGGTTTTTGACAAGTTCTGGAAACTTCTCGAGTTTAATAGATTGACTAAAATTTTCACGAGTTACGTGCTCTTTCTAGAAATTTCCGTAGATGGTATGAAAGCCTGCTATCGTTTAGTTGGTTTGTTGAAGTGATACGAGTTAAAAGTACCTGCGGAACTCAATACATAAAACAATACAATTTTATCTTCTAATTATATGTAACATTTAAGCATTCCTTTCTTCGATCTAGGCCTTTCGCTCTACCTGAAGGTGTAAGGTAATATGTTTGGAAGGAGAGACAGTGCTACACACTTTAGATCGAGACCCAGTGTAGGCAGTATCAACATGGAGAAACCTTCCTTCTTCAAAAATCAACCTCTCGTGAATAATTTTTAGGCTGTATTATAAAACTATGCTAATAGAAAAGTATAAAACATTAAATTCTATATCTGCAACATCAGTGCGTTACATTGACATTTGCGTTAAACGCCAGTTTGTTGCTAAAATTGACGCTCGCATGACGGAGTGGCAGTAACTTTTGTGGTCCAAACGAAACAAATTATATTTTATTAATCTATCAAAGCTATATAATTAACAAGACAAACTAATCATGCATCAATCATTGATTATGTGAAACACTTTCCATCTAAAATGCAATTTTATTTAAACAGCTCTGAAATTCGATACATTCAGCAGTGGTATTTTTTTAGTTATCACAGTACTGCAATAATTTATTATATTTGAAAACTTAAAACTTCATCGAAACAAATTACCTTTATTCAAATGACGTCATCGAAATATAAATCATTTGGCTCTTTATGTAAAAGCAGTAACTATTTCATTCATATCACTTTTATTCAAGACTCAAAAGTTAAATAGTTTTGCGTGAAAAAAATTCAGCAGTTCTTATACAACTTATCTTATAATCACTTGTTTACATTCTACATCCATTAAAATTAGCCTTCGTTGTAGAAATAATCAAAGTTTGATGATCGATTAAACTAAAAAATATTGTAATTGCGTTGGCACAGAATATAGATGCACAGAAAATGGGCAAAAATAATACGGTTTTAGGACGGATGCAACACTAAATATAAATTTAAAAGAACGTTTAAAATCACGATTTTCACACTGGGAAAAAAAGATGGATGCCATTAATTATTTTGAAGTGGGTCACGTAATCTCTTCATGTAATATGGGTGTCATTTTAATTTTAATTTTCATTTAAATTTTATGGGATAATTTTTATTTAAATTTTATGGGATATATTTTATTTAAATTTTATTGAATAATTTTTATTTTATGGAATAATTTGATTATTTTCTAAAATTTTCGAAGCAATTTGTAAATTTTAACTTTGCTTAATATATTTGAAAAATTTGGTGCCATAGGGTTCAATGTATTTCACTTCTTCAACCCAGGTTCAAACCAAAACTAACAGGGTGACATTATTAATTTACATTCCCATATGTTCCACAGACAGTCTCAACATATTAAAATTTCATTTTGATAAAGTCATTTTTAGTCATTAGTTATCGCGCTATAAATATCGTGCTATAAATATAGTGCTATAAATAACGTGCTCAAAGTCAGTTATCGTGCGAACGGACAGACAGATAGACAGAATGGACAAAGTCATAAACACTTTTCAAATATGTTGGGAAGTGTTAATAAATCAAAAAATTAAAACAACACAAAAATACCAAATTATTTTATCAGGTACAGTGTACTATCGTCACACACAACAGACCAACATTTTCCCATTCAAAATATGCGAAAGGAGCGATGTTTCACATCGTTCTATAACGAGTAGCAGAATCTCTCAGTATTATTTTAATGCAAAAATTTTAATAAATATTTACATTTATAAGAAAAATCAATTTGTTTTATAGATATTTTCTTTAGAATAAATACCTTAACTGCTTGATGATGTAAAGTAGATGGATTTTCAATGGTTTGATTCTTTGGATCTCATCAAATCTATTTTACAGGGAAGTGCTAATAAATCAAAAAATTAAAACAACACAAAAATACCAAATTCTTTTATCAGGTACAGTGTACTATCGTCACACACAACAGACCAACATTTTCCCATTCAAAATATGCGAAAGGAGCGATGTTTCACATCGTTCTATAACGAGTAGCAGAATCTCTCAGTATTATTTTAATGCAAAAATTTTAATAAATATTTACATTTATAAGAAAAATCAATTTGTTTTATAGATATTTTCTTTAGAATAAATACCTTAACTGCTTGATGATGTAAAGTAGATGGATTTTCAATGGTTTGATTCTTTGGATCTCATCAAATCTATTTTACAGGGAAGTGTTAATAAATCAAAAAATTAAAACAACACAAAAATACCAAATTCTTTTATCAGGTACAGTGTACTATCGTCACACACAACAGACCAACATTTTCCCATTCAAAATATGCGAAAGGAGAGATGTTTCACATCGTTCTATAACGAGTAGCAGAATCTCTCAGTATTATTTTAATGCAAAAATTTTAATAAATATTTACATTTATAAGAAAAATCAATTTGTTTTATAGATATTTTCTTTAGAATAAATACCCTAACTGCTTGATGATGTAAAGTAGATGGATTTTCAATGGTTTGATTCTTTGGATCTCATCAAATCTATTTTACAGGGAAGTGTTAATAAATCAAAAAATTAAAACAACACAAAAATACCAAATTCTTTTATCAGGTACAGTGTACTATCGTCACACACAACAGACCAACATTTTCCCATTCAAAATATGCAAAAGGAGCGATGTTTCACATCGTTCTATAACGAGTAGCAGAATCTCTCAGTATTATTTTAATGCAAAAATTTTAATAAATATTTACATTTATAAGAAAAATCAATTTGTTTTATAGGTATTTTCTTTAGAATAAATACCTTAACTGCTTGATGATGTAAAGTAGATGGATTTTCAATGGTTTGATTCTTTGGATCTCATCAAATCTATTTTACAGTCAAATTGATACAAATGAAAGTTTTATATTAAAGACTACTATATGTATATGTTAATCATGTAACGTACACAATCATTATTACGCAATCATGACTTGCACAATAACTGTCTTGCAATCATTATTTAACCCGTTGACAACGTAAAACACAGCGCAAATAAGGATATATGAGCATGCATACATTTTCCGTAATCATTTAGATGTCTTTCGTTAGTGAAATAGCTCTAGACCTGATAAATTAAAATAACTAATGTCAAATACTAATGTCTAACTGACTAATGTCAGATAAACTAAAAGTGGCTACATAACAGAGTCAGATATAGTAGCGTCACCTAGCGCAACTAAACGAAAAAAAAACGTGAAAAACCGTAAAGACAAGGAAATCTGAGCATGAAAAGTAAATAGAAAGTTATAAAATGTTGAAAATATAAATTCTAAGAAATAAAATATTATAACATGAATATGCTAAATCTCTGAGAAATACGGAACAAACTATTAACTAGGATTGTGGATTTATTACTGATATGAAAATATTGAAATTTATTCAAAATGGAAAATTGAAGAACACGTTGAAACAATGAAGGCTGAAGAAAAATCAAACTGGTGACGGGTCATTTAACAACAATTTGCTATTACAAGTTTTTAATTCCTTTTTTTACATAATTTTGATATTTTATTAAACTCTATTTTAAGGTGGGTTGGTTTGACCTATGCACGATAGTTCGTGCTGACAAGGAATTTAATAAATGCCCCAAATATGAAATTTTTTCAACAGGGTCCCTAAGATAAGAAAATTCAATTTTTTGATCCGTGAGAATATCACTTTGAACTCAAACTCATTGTAAATTTTTGGACTGTTTTTGACTAATTTTGGAATAGAAAGGAAGGATAGAAATTATATTGTTGAAAGTTTTAACTGGATATTTTTTGCTCTAAGGTGGCTTAGAATATTTGGGAAAAGTGCGATCAACAATTTCTGGCGATAATCCACGATTTAAGGCCACAGCTTTTAAATAATCCACCTAGGATTTTAATAAGTCAGAATGAAAGCAAAAGTTAATTGCGCGGTAAAATATGAAACACATGGTAAAAATTAAATACGGCAAGATTTTTATTAGGGAATGACAAGAATTGTTATGAGAGGGATAAATTAACTGTAAAAATTTTTTGGTAGACAATGAATACCAATGAGTTTTCATTGCTAATGATCAGTACATCCATGAAAGAAAGATAATTATTATACATTCTGACTCATCCGTAAACTGAATATAAAACAGTGTTGTTTTCATTATGAATTCTATTGATTCTCTTATTCGGTTGGTTTGCCTTATCTTTGAGACAGAATGTATAATAATTAAATTCTATTTTTTCCTGAATGAACTGGTCATTCGCAAAGAAAATTAATTTGTAACAACTGTTTTTATTACAATAATAAAAAACTTGCCACAGTCAATTCTTGTTTAAAGGCTCTAATCTAAGTTATTCGGTTATTCTTTCCGAAAATTGAACAATGGTGTTTTTCCAAATGTTTATTGTGCGTTTTTCAAATTTTCTAAGCCACCTCAGAGAAAGAAAATTCAAAGGAAAGTTAAAACATTTTGAAATAGTGTTTTCCTTCCTTTCTATAAAAGAAACAACTGGAGTGTGGTTTAACTCGACTTTCCCAGAATTATGTTTTTATATTTTAACAGAAAATTTTGAAAAATAGGTGTCATGAGCCTAAATGATTACAACTGTAGCAGGTTAACCTTTACTTTAAAGGGTTGAAAAAATATTTCGATCGATACCATACTTGACAACTACCCCGGGGGTGACTAGCTCCCTAAGGGGAACTAATGCCATCACGAAAAAAAGAAATTAATTTCAGCTATTTTTCACAACAATGATTGAAACTCTTAAGTCTCGTGATTATTAAAGCATAAATAAAACCCTTTATGTATGATTGTGCCAAATTTTATCTTAAGTTGCTATGTTAAAAATATAAAATTTTGAATACATTTCGCAGTTTTTTATAGAATTTAAAATAACTCTACCTGGTTCTAGATCTTTTGATGACAAAGAGGATATAAAGCTTCGTAAAAATCTATAATTATTCCTGGCTGTTATCGTGTATACAAAAAATTGACTACAGACATCAGACAGACAGACGGAAATTGCTCCAAAAACATCTCAGCACAAATTTACAAACTGTTGCTGTTCGTATCCATGTAAATATGTTGATTACAGTATGTTGTATATATACTTACCACCAAATGACCATATAAATTCTTATGAACTTGATCATTGGATTGGCCAACTTTCTACACCATTTATGATACTATGTGACTTTAACTGTTACATTCCTCTTTGGGGAAGTCTTGATACGAATTACGGAGGACAACAAATTGAACAAGATGTCAGTGATCACAGTTTATGCATTTTTAACAATAATACATTCACCTATTTTCACCAACCTAATAGGACTTTTTACAGTATTGACCTTGCCATTTTTTCACCCTATCTCTTTCCTTACTGAAATTTTACAGTCGATAAAGATCTTCACAAAAGTGGCCACTAACCTAACATCCTTGCTAACAGTCAGTTCAGATTGTTTGCAAAGTCATCTCAATATATATTTTCAAGATCTGATTGGACGAAGTTTACTTCTCTAGCTCTGATCATTGATGACAGTGTTCAAAGCAGTGACATTGATACAGCTGTAGAAAATGTTACTGATCTCGTTATAAAGGCAGCTGATGCTGCAATTCCAAAATGTACAGGGAGTGTCTCTAAGCATCGTGTACCTTTGTGGAATGACAAATGTAGTGAGGCGTATAAAAAGCGAAAGAAAACCTGGTCAATTTTTAGGGGGTAACCTACCAACGAAAACCTCACTGCATTTTAATATATAAAAATCTGATGAGGGCAACACATGACTTTCCTTATATAATGTAATGAATTTACTACTTTTACAGTAAAAAAAATAGGTTTTTCTTATAGTAGATACTAATATTCTTTCCAGGATATTGAATTTTCGACAATTAGTCGTCATTTTCATTGATTTACCGTCATTTTTATCCATTGGGCGATATTTTCGTTAATTTGGCAACATTTCAAAAAATCGCCAAGTTAGCGACATTCCGCCAAATTCGTCGCCAAAATCTCGCCAAGCGTTATGCCTAAGAAATAAGTTTTTCTTACAGCAGATAAATGACTATTGGCGTTCAAATACAAAAGTATTACTAAAAGTATCCTTTTTCATGAATGGAACGAGCTAGATCCACGAGAATGATGTCACCCAATTTATCGCATGGTATTGCATATGAAAAGTGAACATGTTTCTCAAGAGGAATTTTTTTTTATTTTATATGACTTTTGATAATTTTTCGAAAAATGAACAATATCTCGAGAACGGTTCATTTTAGCGTTCTAAAATTTATGTCAATCGTTTTCTAATGCAAAATTACATAAGAAATGTCTATTTGACTAATTTTATTAGTGGTTTTGATTTTTTGACGATTTTTTCAAAATTTAATACGAAAATTTAGGGGGTTCTGAACATTCGATTGCGTATAAAAACAATAGGCTTCCAGTGTTTATGGATTATGATTTTTGTACCAAATTTGGTTCGAATCGGTTCATTCGTTCGTCAGTTATCGTCTCCACAGACTCACTGACACACACACGCACGCACACACACACACACACACACACACACACACACACACACAGACATCACTTCAAAAATGTTTGATTCGTGATCAGGGATGCTTGAAACATGCTCTTCCGTCGAAAACTCGAATTCGAATTTTCGACCCCGTCACAATACTTTCCTTATTCATTATGTATATAAGGAAAGTAAAAACAGTTGATTTCTAGGATACGCAGGAGAAGGCAGAAAGAGTCATGGGAAAAATCTAGAGTTGGGGGGGGGGGCACTTAAATTAAAAACAATGAAGTTGAGATATTAAGGAATGAAAATAATGACATTTTCAAGACATCGTTTATTTAAATTTTTGGTTTTCAAAATACACATTCAAATTTTATGGTACTTATTATACATTTATAAGCTAAATAAGCATGCATTGTTTTGTAATTTTGGAAAATGAATTTTTAGGTAAATACTGACTTAAGTGGTTATTCCCGAAGCAAGTTTATCGCAAATATTTTGACTCACACAGACATTAGTTATTATTCCGGACTTCAGTATTTATTCTTTAAACACAATTATGATGTGTTTACAAATACAGACATAAGTAATTGTTTAATAAAAAATCGGTCATAATACAGCATTTAATTATGCCACGCTGTTATTATTTTTTAATGTTTTCCTAGGAATACTTTAAATAAATATTTTGTGAAAAAGTATGAAAAACGACGTAATTTTGTTTCAACTGCTTTTTCTGAAAATTGTTTAAATATAAAGTTATTGCACCTTTTATGTAAACTACTTAGCTAATTTAAAATGTATATATATATAAACATATAAAATTCAAACATATAAAACTGAAACTCAAAAATCGTTTATAATTCATCCGGATCAATTTCAATCAGATCGGAATCAATATCTGGTTCATTTGAAGTCGAAAGCATGGAATAGAACTGATCCATTTGGTGATATTTTCGTTAATTTAGCAATATTTAAAAAATCGCCAAGTTGGCTACATTCCACCAAATTCGTCGCCAAAATCTTGCCAAGCGTTATGGACGCAGAAATAAGTTATTCTTGTAGCAGATAGATGACTATTGACCTTCAAATACAAAAGTATTACTCAAATTATCTTTTTCATGAATGGAACGAGCTAGATCCACGAGAATGATGTCACCAAATTTATCGCATGGTATTACATATGAAAAGTGAACATGTTTCTCAATAGGAAATATTTTTTAATTTATGGGATTTTATTGATAAGTTTATTTGAAAAATGTTTAATATTTCAAGAAAAGTTCTTGATAGCGTTTTATAAAGTTTATGTCAACCGTTTTCTAAGGAAAAATTACATAAGATATGTCTATTTTAGTAACTTTAATAAAAGTTATGATATTTTGATGATGCTTTTCAAAATTTTACTCAAAAATTTAGGGGGTTCTAAACATTCGATTGTGTTAAAAAAGGATTGGCTTACAGTATATACAGATTGTAATTTTTGTACCAAATTTAATTCGAATCGCTCCATTCGTTCGTGATATATCGTCTTAAAAGATTCACTGATACACACACACATACATTCACACACACACGCACACACACGCACACACACACACATACACTCATACTTTTACACACACAAATACACACTCTCATACTTTCACACACACACACAGGCATCACCTCAAAAATGTTCGATTCGTGATCAGGTATGCTTGAAACATGCTCTCCTGTCAAAAACTCGAATTCGAATTTTCGACCACGTCACAATACTTTCCTTATGCATTATTGTATATAAAGAAAGTAAAAAATAAATTGCTCCCTCTTCCAAGCAGACTAATCAAACTACCACGAAGTCTCGTTTAAATTGCATCAGCGGTTTCAGATGTAGCTAAGAATAGCTGATTTAACACCAGCATACATGCTGGCAGGCCCCCATAAATAAACTACAGTATATTTCAATATTTGGCGGTTTCGTTTAGTACATTCCCAGTGAGAACATGTAAAATTTGCATAATCAAAACGAACACAAACAGTACAATTTTCACGCTAACTATACTTTATACGCTATTGTGACAAACATCGTGGCCACAGCGCGGAAGTAGGGTATTTTTATTTATGTTATCTAACATAATTCAAAACGTTTAACCATTAAAAATAGTTAAACGTCCCTATTCTTTTGCAGAGATTCATTTCTGACTAAGCGCTGACAGCACAGAAATATTTTTTATTTTTATACATATACTTTTCATTAGTTACGAACCTTGTTCTCAAAACTCTAGTTTCTATTCTAAATTTTAGGAGAGATATTTTATAAAATACAACATACATGAAATTATTGCCCAATAACTCCCAGAAGGACATTTGGACCTGCAGATTTTACTGACCCATATTTCAAGTAGATATGAGGAATAGTTAGCCAGCGGAGAAGATCAAACTCGGGTCGTCCTCGATTGATTCTCTATCCATAATTACTGGACTATATCCTGACCTTGTTCTATTCTTTAAATACTTGAAATTGCTAACTTTGGCAATCTCTTACAGACATTCTATATAGGAGAGTTGAGGTATACAGTAGTTCCGATTATCTAAGATAATGTGGACAAAGAACACATTGGATATTGTCAAACTCGGTTAACATCTAAAAACATCATACGCTACACTGTACAATTTAACTCTGACCTTGCGACAATGTCCCCCTCTGGAATCGCCCATTTTTCTAGATTTAATGGAGTATGCTGTGTGAAAAAAATAATGTGTACACAACATACATTTGTACTTGTGTGTTTAATTGTTTAGTGCATACTGTACATATTCGAACTACTCTTATTTTGCTGTTCGATGTATCGCAGTACGACCTTAATTGCATTTTGACTTCCCGTAGACGAGATTTTTAGTCTTCTCCTGAACACACATCATCCTCTTCTTCAGTTTTTGTCCCCCCCCCCACTTTTAACTAAATTGATAATTATATCATCGGCCATCTTCTGTTACTCATACTCATTCCTCCAATATCAACTGTCTTCTACAGTAACGGGTTTTGAAACTAGAAGAATTTTTACGAACAACATGAGCGGACGATTATCTTCATCATCTTTATCATCTTCCTCCTCGATTTCACTCCAAACAAATTTCTAGGACTTAATGAATGAGAGTCGATGTCTTCACTTCATCTGACAAATCAGTGAAAGAAACAGCTTAATCGAATAACATGGAGCATCGATTAATCGGCATTCTACAGTATTTTCTATTATTCTAATTGGTCTCCAAGATGGTGCCGCCATCTTAACCCTAAGACGGTTACGGAAAGATGGTGCCACTCAATTGGTGACCGTCAGATAGAAGAGAATACGAAAACAGATTTCATCACGATCATGTAATCCATTCCTGTTATGTAAAATATTTTTATTCATGCGTGATTTTATGAAATGGGATATCTGTTGAAATTTTGAATGGCAGTGGTTTTAGAATGAGTGCATCTTAAATATCCAATAAATTTATATAATATATAAGTGTAATTCTTCCTGAAACTATAATATAGTACCACTCAACTTTGTCGACCTGAAACATAGGAATAAATAAAAGAGTGAGCTTTCAGGCTAGTCTTAATTTAAAATCTTCCTGTTGTAAATAATCGGTAGGATTTCAATGTTTTAAGCTTTAAATAAATGATTCGCTGCAACTCTTGTTTTCTTATGTATGTCTACTTGAAGATTCACGGGATATTTATTTTCTGCTACTAAAAGAAGACCAAGATAAAATATATCTAACTCTATATAACTTTACACACGATTTAGAACATTCGTTTCTTTTAATTCTTTCGAAACTTACAAAAAAGAAAAAATAAGATCTTGCAATTGTTAATTTATTAAAACAAAGATTTAGGAATTGTACTTTATGATATAAAAATTTTCATTTTTACAATATTCAATTATATTTTTAATGGTATATATATATATATATATATATATATATATATATATATATAATTTAAAAATAATTTAAAAATTCCATGCAGCTTGAAAAAATCTATCAAAATTCATTAAGTACTATATATCCTATTGTGGAGAATATGCGCTTATTGCTGCAAACACACTCCATAAAATTATATAAACTCAAAAGGCTATAACCCTGAAAATCTTACGATCTAGATGAAAACAAGAACGAAAGGAAAACATACGGGCTAGGTGCAATAAAATAGCCAATGAGGGATTGTGACCTCTTTTAAGTCCCGGTTACCTGCCGACTACGCGGTCGCGACACCACTCCCAGAAGCCTGCACGCATCCGTAGTTAACCTCATAGTGACCACGAATAATGAACATGAAAGATATAAAAGTCATATCTCTTAAACAATGATACTTTTGGATCTTTCATGTTCATTATTCGTGGTCACTAACTACGGATGCGTGCAGCCTTCCGGGAGTTGTGTCGCGACCGTGCTGCCGGCTGGTAACCGGGACTTTAATGAGGTCACAATCCATCATTGGCCACTTTATTGAACCTAGCCCGTGTGTTTACCTTTCGTTCTTGTTTTCATCTAGATCGTAAGGTTTTCAGGGTTATTGTCTTTTGAGTTTATATATATATATATATATATATATATATATATAGTATTCCAATTTAAATGTAATAGTTAAGGATAACTTTAGAAAAATCTGGAAAACTTAAATGTCTATTCGCCGTTATTGATGCATTGCACGTTTTTAATAGAAATATAAACACTATCATACATAATTAATTATAACATTTATTATCAAGTGTGTGGATGCTATAAAATGTAATTTCATTCAGAAATAAAACTATATCATTGTTTAAGAGATATGTCAAGTCATTCGTTGGATATCTTAAATTTTATTTACTCCAAAGAGATGCGATATCTCCATAGATATACACTGTACTCCCGATTATCTGTGCCAATTAATGTTCGGGTTTACACGGAAAATCGGAAAATACGGATAATCGAACAATGGCCCCGTAACCAGTAAATATGTTAAAAATGAACAAGAATCCATCAAAAATTAATATAAAATTTAAAAAACAGGGTCTAAACAAAATACTTTAAATTCTACGGTTTAAGTAGAGTAGAGTAGAAGTAATAAGAGAAAACTTACATAGAAATTTAATTTTTCTTCATAAAAAAGTCTGTAATATTATTTTGTATTGTGCCTTGTTTGCTCTTATTCTGACAATTAGGCGAATGTTTCGTAATGCTATTACGTCGTTATACTCGAACTGAGAATGTTGGCCCATATAGTCCAATAGCTGGTCTACGCATCCCAGTGCCTCGGTGGGGCTCACTTTTGCCGATTCCTCTTCATTTCCACTACCCTCTTCCCGCTCTTCTTTTGCGTCCCTTTGAGTCACCGCATCTACTATTTCTGCATCCGTTAAAATCTGATACCCTTGATAAGTCTCGTCTTTGCGATTGTCCAACGTTTTCCTCATTAACGTTTTAAAATTCTTCAACACCAGAAATGATTTCAATAAGGCCTGATGCTGTTACCTCTTTGTTGGCAAAATCTACTACTGCCATACCGGCGATGAGTTTACTCCAGGCGTTTTTTAATGGTGTACTTTTGACTTCATTCTAAGCACTGGCAATGAGATTTATGGCATCCAAAGGTGAAAGTTTCTTCTAAAAACTTGTAATTGCTTCTTCTTCTTCTAGTAGTTGTCTCAGAAGGTTCTTCCGATAAATCCTTTTCATAACCGATATAACCCCTTGATCCGTGGGTTGAATCAATGATGTAACGTTCGGAGGAAAAAATATTAACGCAATCTGACTGTTAGCTGACGTAATATCAGAGGGGTGGCATGGCGGATTGTCAATAAGAAGAACTGCTTTTTTTTTGCACACCTCTTTCTTCTAGCCAATCGCTTACTTGTGGTACGAATTTACTATTAAACCATTTAGTAAATATTTGGGAATTCATCCAAGCAGATGTTTGGGAATCATAATATACTGGAATTCCATTTTCAAAACTCTTTCCAAAACTTTTGGGGTTTTTAGACTTTCCTATGAGAAGAGGCTTCATTCGGAATATTCCGGATGCATTTGGGCAGCATGCAATGGTTACTCTCTGTTTGGCCGTCTTAAAGTCTGAAGTTTCTTTTTCTAGCTGCATTGCTAACGTTTTATTTGGGAGAAATTTCCAGTAAATGTCCGTCTCATCTGCATTAAAAATTTGATCGACAGAAAATTGTTCTTGTTTTACGTAGTCGCCAAATTCTACTTTGAACTCCGCAGCTGAATTATCTGCACTTAACTTTTCTCCTTTCATGCACGCATCTCTGATACCATAACGTTTTTTTAAACGTGTTAGCCAGCCTGAAGATGCATTAAATGGTCCCTCAACGTTTAAAGCATTGTGAAAAAACAATGCTTTTTCCATGCACATTGGGCCTGATACAGGAACACCTTCTGATATTTTTTGGTCGAACCACTGAATTAAGCAAGCATCAAGGTTTTCGTAAGTTGATTTTTTAACTGAGTTCCTCTTCTCTGATACCGCTCCACTATTACATTTTCTTGTAAATTAAGTTTTTCATTTTGTTTCATGAAATCACGTATAGTTTGAACGCCAATACCTAATTTCATGGATAATTTCTGAACAGACGCTTCTTTCTCAACCTTAGCAATAGTCTCCAGTTTTTGCTTTACTGTTAAAATAGTCTTATATAGGTGACTGATTCATTCTTGTGAATTCAATGGAAATTCACGTACAAAAAATCGTTACAGTAAACGTTTAACCTTTTAACCTTGAATAATAAACACTTAAGATAATTTTTTGCAGAGCATGCAGAAAACTGAACAAGCTCGAAGAAGCAGTGTGTTTCTTCTTTTCGCCGCGTTCCGTGCACGTAAAGGTTGACCTTGGAACTGCCCACTTCCTACAAGGAGAGAAGGGTTACTCCCTCTACCATCACACCAGCGACAACCCGATCCCTAATTTGAAGAATAGACACGTCGCAAACCACGCTACTCAAAAGCCTTCTTGTCCGGCTCCTAGGCGCGTTAATGGGTTTCAATCACTTCTTTAAGAGAACAGGGGGATTGTTTGAATGGAGTTTACACTTCTCTGCGATTCCTGAAACATAAAAGTGCTGTCAAGAAATTCATTTCCCTTTCTATATGCTTGTTTACCAATCTATCTATTACGACAGTTATAATTTTTCACATTTCTATCTTGGCAATGTATATATATATATATATATATATATATATATATATATATATATATATATATGGCAAGAAAAAATAACTAACGTCTAACAACAAGGAATCCAAAAACAAAAGTGTCAATGTCTCATCAACAGGTCTCAAGCACTCAAATATCTTCTCACCTCGGAATCCCCACGCAAAGCCGAGCATCCCTTGATATGGTTCCTGTCCATAACTTCGTCTTTTCCACAAAGAGGGCAATTTGGGCTGTCTAAAATGCCAATGCGGAGTAGATGACTCGCCAGACAGTCATGGCCAACTGCAAGCCTGAATTCCGCGACTGCCCATTCATGAGGTTTAATAGAAATTTTTGGGTCCAAAATGTTCCTCCAACTCCTCGAGGAAATACGAGAAGTGAGTTCCGTTTTCCATCTAAGTCTGTGATTTCTGATATAAAGTTTTATAGAATGAAATGAGTAGTTTGTGGTTGGCTGTTGGACTATCCGTGTGCCCTTCTTAGCCAACATATCTGTCTGTTCATTACCGAAAATGTCAGCGTCCAGGGATCTACTGGATAACTATGTGCTTCCCTCTGCCCTTAATCTCTCAAGGAGGATTTTACATTCTAGGATATCCCCAGAAATAGGTGCTCCATTTGACCCGATAGCCTAAATGGCAGCTCTGGAATCCAATAGTAAGAACACCTTGTTGTTCTTACTATTGGATTCCAGACGTCTGGGGAAAACATGTTGCCTTAGTGCCACGCAGATAGCCATAACCTCTCCGTCAAAGGAGGTTTTTCGTTTTTCTACAGGGATATAAAAAGAGAAAATGACAGAGTATATTCCTGCTCCCACTTTTGTTGAGCATTCAGTCAAAGAGCCATCGGTATAAACATTTAACCATTCAGGTTCGGGATAGAGAGTATAGATGGTCTCAAAGGGCTAAAACCTTTAAGCTCTCATGAGGGAACTGACTGTGAAAGATAGTCTGGACAAGGTTCAGATTAGTAATTTTCTAAATGTGATTGAAGGGGCTACGGGGTTTCAGAAACCCCTGAACAATACTCGCATCAAGTTCTAGATCTGCTTGCTCTTAACTCTAAAACTTTCTGTAGAAAACCGCTTTGTGTCTTAAGGTGTCTTTGCCAATTTTCATAACAGTCCCAAAAGGGCACTTCAATTCTTATTAGCTTTTCATACAACAAAACAGCTTTCTGCTCTATAATCGTCTGAATGAGCCTATTATTTGTCAAGAGCAACATTGAATTGATAGTCGATGGGAGTTGTCTTTATCGCTTCAACAATCAGCCTGAGGGCCTGATTCTGTAGTGACTCCAATTTCTCGACCAAGCTTTTCGGGGCAGTTACTAAAATTTCACAACATTAAGTAATAACAGGTAAAATAAATGCTTTATATGTGTTTTCTAAGGTTGTTCGGAGCATCCCCAAAGACAACCAGCCAAACGCTTAAGAATGCGTAGTCCTTTTTCAATATTCTCGATTATATTGTCAATTTGGAGCCTCCAAGTTAACTTATTGTCGAAGGTAACTCCCAAGTACGTAAATTTATCCGTACTTAGCAATTCATCGTTTCTATAAACAACTATACATACATACATACATACATATATATATATATATATATATATATATGTATATACATATATATATATATATATATATATATATATATATATGTATATACATATATATATATATAT
Source organism: Amaurobius ferox (assembly GCA_951213105.1). NCBI lineage: Eukaryota > Metazoa > Arthropoda > Arachnida > Araneae > Amaurobiidae > Amaurobius > Amaurobius ferox. Next base: position 76,081,062 of record OX578135.1, on the reverse strand, counting down.
ATATATATATATATATATATATATATATATATATATATATATATATTTCCCAATGGCCAGGGAATTGACTATTTTATCATTCGCCCATACACCGGCCAGAACCGTGAACCAGTTAGCCGTCACATGACATTGCCCCAGCACACCAGTGGGGGTCGGAACACTTCGTGCTCAACGACACAACAACCATGTCTGAAGTTGGGACTCGAACCCACAACGCGGCAGCCGAACGAACGCTAGGAAACGCTTGCCTTTGACCGTTGAGATTTAGAGAATTTGACACTTGCAGACAGTTGTTGTTCCAAGTGAAAGTTTTACGGGAAATATTTAATTGACGAATTTGAAATTTTCAGTATGTCTTCCCGATATAATTTAAATGATTTTACGCGTGGTCGTATTATTGGAAAGATCGAAGAAGGGCGAAAAATAACAGATATTGCAATGGAATCTGACATCGCTCATAGCTTTGTTTCACGGCTGTGGCAAGTATATAAAACAACTGGTATGTGTAGCAAGCGTCACGGGGGCGGTCGTGTTAGAAGTACGACTCTGTAGGAAACATGTACATTGACGTATCGGAAAAAAGGGACCAACTCACCACAGCTCAGCAGGTGGTAAATCAGTTTCTTGCTACCACTGGACAGTGGATCTCCCGAAAAAATGTAACCAGACGTTTGGGAGAAGGACTATTCGCCCGCAGACCTGTTGTGTGTGTCCCATTGTCGAGACTGCACCGTACCCCCTGTTTGCAATGGTGTCATGAGCTTCGCAATTGGATCGAATAGGACTGAGCTTGCGTACTATTCTCAAATGAGAGTAGGTTCAGTCTGTCATCGGATTGTAGACGCCAACTGCTCTGGCGTGAGAGTGGTACTGCTTATTGTCCAGAAAATATCCAGGACAGGGATCGATATCCGACATGCAATATCATGGAATGAACCGGCATCATGATCAAAGGTCGCACGCCCTTACATGTGGTTGCAACTGGGACTATGGCCGGCCAACGATACCTTGATGAAGTTTTACTGTCTCATGTTCACTTTTTCCGCGGTACTGTCGGTGATCGATTTGTTTTCATGGACATCGAACACACGCTGTTTAGGATTGTCTAGTCAGCAAGGGTATTCAATGCCTCGTATAGTCAGCATGTTCTCCAGATCTAAACCGCATTGAAAATGTTTGGTATGCTTTGGGGATGCGACTTGCTGGTTGAAGTTATCCTCCAACACACAAGAACACCCTCATCCGTGCATTGACAGAGGAGTGGGATAACTTGCCTCAACAGCTGTTGGATAATGTTGTGCAAATCATGACATGATGTGTGGAATATTGCACGCACTCCAAGGTGCACATATCCCGTACTGACACCTTTCTCAAAGGTGCCTGCTGTCATTTATATGCATTTTTCCATTTCTCCGTACACAGCATCAAATGAACACTATTTTACTTTCATATGTTTCAAAACCTTCTGTATTTTCCAGAACAATAAATGATCTTTATTCTAATGTCCGTATAGTGTGGCAGCAATATTTCATCCTGCTGAGTCTCCACCCCCGCTTAATGTTGTGCTACATTGCAATTTGTGACCCGTCCTTAGCAATTGTCCAGCAGTGTATATATATATATATATATATATATATATATATATATATATATATATATATATATATATATATATATATATATATATCATCCGATATTATAATGCGAGTTTCTTTGAACAATTGTTTCTAACAAAGAAGTTTTTGTACTTTAGGATCGAGGATCGAGGATAATATATTATAAAAATAATATTTATAAATGTTATTGTGATGACAAAAAATGGAAATTACAGAATATGTGTAATGTGCAGACACGATAGCATTCTAAATAGAGCAAATACTGAGATTAGTGTCTATAGATGAGGAACATGGAAGAATGAGTTGTGTATGATGAAAAGATATATAAAATGAAATACTGTTATGAAATACTGTTGATGAATGAAATACTGTTGACGAAGCAAAGAAATTGCCATATTAAACAATTACATAAACTGGTGCCTATAGGAGTTGACAGTTTACACAATAGTTGCACAATTAATTAGTGGTTCACACAGTTCCTTAATATTAACAACCTAGTAAGGTACCATGAAACATAAATAGGAGTATCATGAAAAATAGGAAATCACTCCATATGTCATTTTACACTTTTAGTATTATTATACGTAATTGGTGACAGACAGTCTCATACATTCTCCCAAATCGCTGCAAATAATTTTAGTTGCTGTAGAATCCGTTTACGTCTCCTCTTAAAAAAAAACCACAGTTTGTCCTATTACAAAGGTACTGTAAATTTATTGTAATTTACCTTTTCTCAGCCTTTAGAATGTGGCTGGTTTTCTGGCTTTCAACTACATTTCAGCGAGCGTTAAATCGTAATATTGAATTTGCCTCGTCAATTTTTTTTTGAAGTTACATTATCAATACCTAAGTTACCCATATGTAGCTGAGTTTTCACCTACTTCCACGTACTAACTGAAATAGTTCAGTGAGATCAGGAGGTCACCAGCACTTGTCGAAACTGATGAGGAATGATGTGAGAAAGGATAGAGGACAGTGTGATGATCGCAAGATAGGAAGACTTGACGAAGATATGGAGTCAGACAGGAGTTGAACCATTGAGAAAAGATTATTCTTCTGAAATTAAGAATGTGGTGTGCAAACATATACTTAGTGAGTGCGATGTCTGATCGTGGACTGTGAGCAGAAATTTAGTCCAAGGATATGGAAAAATATACCAGTGGAAAATAATATGACTTACTTGACACTTTCGTCTTGCTCGGAAATATGAAGTGTGTTAAAGAATACCTGAACGAAAGTGACTGCTTGATCAGATTTAGGCGCAGCGGAGAATGTCATTAAATTATAAGATCTCAATTAATGTGATTGCTCCTCCCATGATCTCAATGAATCTATTGATGTAATTTTTTCCATGGACATGTTCCGAGGCGGAGGAGGAGGTAATTTTATTCGTAAATATATCTGTTTACCCACAATTAATACCATCAAATATTCACCAAGATATATTTCCTGGGCGGCAAATAAATTTATTGAAAAGATTCTGTCACAGACTTAAATTAGACATACATCGAGAAACAATTTAACTATATATTAATGTAGAACGTGGTGCTTAATCATTTATCGAGGTATATTTAACTTAGTAGGATAAATGTTAAGGTTTTATAAAATATTTTAGTGATACCTCTAGAATCTCCTTCAAGTCTTCCTTGGATTATCTTACAGGAACTCGATCCGAAAGTAAGTTCAACAGATGGGTAACTATACATAATAAACATTACAGTACTCCTCTTTAGCCACTATATACAACTTTCCTAGTACTCCCCCTAGCCACTATACACAGATCTCATAGTACTCCCCTTATACCACTATACACATATCTTAAGCAAATCGTATATATAATGATTTAGAAGTGCATTAATAAATAACTAATTCATTTTCATTACTTATTTACTCAAAAGTAACATATAAATGTCATTTTTTAACAGTAAATCGTTCTAAATTTCATATAAACTTCTCCTATTCATATGTGTATTCAATAGGCGAGTGAATACGAACAAGGGGCATAACAGCATAATTAAAACTCTAGATACAGAAAATGTCCTTTTCTTGAGTTATGTGTTAATTTGATTTCTCAGTTTATAGTGTATATACCTAATTTATCAGAAAATAGGAAATATTGAAAATGACTGAATCCTTGGTGAAAGATCAAAGGTGAATAAACAGCATGATTGCAAATACGGTTGAATTACCTGCAAAATGCATTACGATAATTCGAAATTTATGCGTCTGTCCTCAGCTCCGAAATACGAAAGGATTTCTCTCTCCAAATAAGTTTATTTCGATTACTGAAGCGATAAAGTAAATGAGTAACATATATTCTGATACTAATGTTAAAATAATGTTGTCTTTGTGCGCCATATATTATTATAGATGAATATAAAAACAACTAGCATATGCTCTCGCAGTTGCTAGTAATTTAAAATATTTACAAAATCTGATAAGAATTCTTTAATCATACAGATTACTAAAAAATCCTTTTAAAGTATTTGATTTGATTACTCTAATAAAAAAATCTGATATGGGCAGCACATGACTTTCCTTATATAATGCAATGAATTTACTTCTTTAACGGTGAAAAAGTGATGAAAAGAACTACAGCACAGTGGTTGTAACGTTAAATTGTATTGTCCATTTGGCGCGATAAATTGCACATCCGGATGAAAACATCTAAATATATTTCGTACTCAATTACCTTATATTTTACGCAACTCTAAATTAACAATTATCAATATTCATAGCATCTTCAATAAATAATATAGTCCATATATTTAAATATTTTAATAATAAATTCATCGATTAGGAGTAATTTTCATTAACTTTTAAAATTTTACATTTTTTACAATTTTGACGATATCTTCGTCAATATGAGGCCAATTATCGCCAAGTCGGCGATTTAGAAGATCATTTCTTATATAATAAAATGTATGCCCATCATATGACGGAATTAAAATTTTGCAAAAAATTGCATCCTATTTGGAGTCCATTTTATCAATTTGGCGATATTTTATAATTTTAATAACATTTTTACCAATTTGTCAACAGTTTCGTGAATTTGTCAACATTTAAAATTATCGCCAAGTTGGCGATATGCCGCCAAAATTCGTCGCCAAAATTTTGGCCAACCGTTACAGACGGAGTCTCTTAGCAGAGTCGTATATTCTTTCCAAAATATTGAATTTTAATCAATTAGTTGTCATTTTCATTTCGAGTCATTCTCATCAACTTGTCAACGTTTTTATCAATTTGGCGATATTTTCATCAATTTCGCGACATTTAAAAACTCTCCAAGTTGGCGATATTCCTTCAAATTCGTCAAGCATTATGGTCGAATAAATAGTTTATTCTTACAGCAGATAAGCCTCTAATGGCGTCCAAATACAAATCTATTATCCAAATTATCTTCTCTTATATTAGATTTTTATTCAAGATATTGGATTTTCATCAATTAGTCTTCATTTTCATTGATTTACCGTCATTTTTAGCAATTTTGTTAAATTTTTATTAATTTGACGATATTTGAATTAATTTGGCAACATATAAAAACTCGCGAAATTGGTGATATTCCGCCAAATTCGCAGCCAAAATTTCGCCAAGCATTGTGTATGGAGAAATAGGTTAGTCTTGTGGTAGATAAACGACTAATGGCGTCAAATTTCAAAGCTATTGCCAAAGTAAATGGAACGTGCTAGATGTACAAGAATGATGATATAATAAGGTTATCGCATGACATTACATATGAAAAGTAAACAGATTCCACAGTAGATAATATATTTTTTTAATTTTATGTTATTTTTTGATACATTTATTTTTAAAATGTGCAGTATCTCTATAACGGTTGGTGCTAGCGTTCTAAAATTCATGTCAATCGTTTTGTAATGAAAAATTACATAAGAAATGATTATTTACGTAACTTTAGTGTAAGCTTTAATTTTTTGACGATATTTTTTTAATTTCATTTCAAAATTTAGGAGGGTTATGAACATTCGATTTTGTGAAAGCCCCAGGCCGTCCGGCTCGTCCAGAGGACTTGGAGCAACAGAATGGACGACCGGGAAGGAAACATTCGATTGTGTGTAAAAACAACAGGTTTTCCAGTATTCGCTGATTGTGATTTTTGTACAACTTTTGTTCGTATCGCTTGATTCTTTTGTGAGATATCGTTTTCACAGACTCGCTCGCACACACATACACGATCACGCGCGCGCGCGCAGACATCACCTCTGAAGCGTCTGATTCGTGTTCAGGGATGCTTGAAACGTGCTCTTCCATCGAAAACTCGAATACAAATTTTCGACCCCGGCACAATACTGTCCTTATGCATTATACTATGAATATAAGGAAAGTAATGAAAACAGTATTAGAATTTTTGTTCCCGCAAAACAGTAATATTTTTATATGTAAATTAAAAAAGTAAAACATTATGCTTTCATTTTTAAACAGAAATAAAAATAGAAAAAGAAGATAAACAAAGAAATATTTTTTCGATATATGCCAATATGAGGATGTTGAAATAAGTATTGAAATTCATCCCTGTACCATTTTATTATTCAATTGTAACAACCAAGTATAATAAGAAAGTCTTTCCCACGGCATCAAATGATGCCATGGGAAATCGATGCAACACATTTGAAAATATATTTCCGTCTATTGATTGAATTAATGTATCTAGTAGTTCGTTATTATTTAGATTAAATAAATTAAATTAAAACTAAACTCATTATACCAACTTACATAGTTTAGAATCCAAGACATTTTTTTTTTCAAAAAGTGCTTAGAAAGTTAGTGCGTGGCCACTATGGAGATGTACTATCTATCCCAGGACTTAGATAAACATTACACTGATGGTTAAATATCTCATATTTACAAAAATTTTTTGGATTGTCGGTTAATGTCCACTGTTGAGTTATGCTACAAAGGGAAATTACAATACTCCACATAAATAGGACCACATAAATCCATTTATTCAAAAGATGTAGGGTAAGTCAGTTTATGGTCAAGTCATCAACTTCTACACTGGAACATTCATATATACTCCACATATGGACCATTATCCTATTCTGGGGGTAATGTATAATAACTGATCTACCTAATACATCATCAATCGACCTGCCGAATACCCCATCAACTGACTTTTCGAATACATAATCAACTGAATTTTCGAATACCCCATTAATTAATCTGCTTAATATCCAATCAACCGACATGCCAAGCATCCCAAATATGTAGGGTAGTTAGGTTGATAGCTAATATTAAGTCATTCCACTCGGAATCATTTATACACCCTTTATAATTGGTTTTATTGGCCAGGCACTTTATCGTCCAATTATTTGCCTATTTTTAGAGAGCGGATCGTGAACCATTTTTCCGTCACATGAGTTTGCCCTGCGCACTAGATGGGGTAAAACATGCTATGCCCTGAATGGGCACCACAACATCCATGCCCGTAGATGGGACTCGAACCCACAATCCGTCAGCCAAGAGAGCACGAGGGAGCGCTTACTTTAGACCTTTCAGATATCGGCCCGGCTGCTTTTCATAATTATAATTCCAATAAAGTGTACAACAGGTCTTCCTCACCCCCCACTCTATCCATAAATTTTGGACTTTTAAAATGCTTTGGTCAGTAACACCGTACAAGCTATAAGTATGCCAAATGTTCACCCCTTTTATAAGTGAGTAAACATTAGGTGCCCTTTACAAATCCGGAAGGCAAATTTGAATTACATATGTATTGAAATGCGATTGAGAATTACATATGTACTGAAATGCGATTAAGTTATGGATAGCTAGCAGGTAATGTATTGAGCTCCTCTGGACATGATACCGCCACCATATAACGAGACAAGGACTCTACAAGCTTGTGAAACAATTTCACAGGTATGGAGATACATGTATTCTTCTGAGCTATCCACAATTCGCTAAAGTGCGTCTGTGATTGGACACTGGCTTGAACACTCTGTTGGACGGAGCCCCAAAGCTTTTCATGGGATTTAAAATTGGGTTTCTGGGTGACCACTTCCTTATTTCGAAGACAGCAGAATGCTTGGCTTAGGCGCCATCCAGAAGCTAGCCTGCTCATGTAAGATTAACAGTTATCTTGTTGAAGGAAGTTATCTCCATTTTGATGCATGATATATATAAACCTTTTTGTGCAAAAAACGTAGCTACTCTAAAAAATAATCCAATCATCTCGAAATTTCGTATGCAAATCCCTTAATACCAAGTATGCAAATGATTACATTTGCAAGGCCAATGAGTGTTAACTTCGGTCATAGCGCGCGTTTTTACTGCGCAACTAGCATCCTATAAAACAAGTTAATGTAGACGATTTATCTTTGCTCGTTATCAGTGTTGTAGTTCTGTGGAGACTCACCTGCACCAAACGGACACTGCTGTGCAAAGGTGTTAACAGCAATGGTTGTTGCATCGCCGGAATGAAGAGTCTGGAAGGCCAATGTGCAAGAACGCGAGGCAAGATTGGATGATTGTGCGACATGCCCGAACTGGCCCGACGGCATCATTATCCTCCATCTAACGTGCTACAACCTCTTCCATACCACCCGTGGTACCTTTCACCATTTCACGGCGCTTGTCCGAGGTCGGATTACGCTCACGGCGGCCTTTAAGACATCTGCCCATAACTCCACAACATCGACAGAGTCGTTTGATGTGATGTCGTAACCGAGCAGCATGGCTGCCAGCAAACTGGCATCGTATAGTATTCAGAGATGAATCACGTTTCAGTCTTTTAGCAGATGACCATCGGGTACGTGTGTGGAGGCGCCAGGGCCAACGGTCTCAATCAGCCTTTGTTTTACACAGGCACACAGTCATTACCCCTGGTGTGATGGTGTGGGGTGCTATCTCTTACGATGACAGATCGTCCCTAGTCATTCTGCGTACAACTTTAAGAGCTCAACGATATGTTGATGGATTCTTGCGGCAGTTTGCGCTACCCTTCATGGCACGTAATTCGGGAGCCATTTTCCAACAAGATAATGCCACGCTACATACGGCTCGCATATCTGTGGACTGTCTCCGTATTGTTGATACTGTTCCTTGGCCAGCAAGGTCACAAGACCTTTCACCAATCGATCATGTATGGGACATGCTGGGTCGCCAGATTCAGGCCCCCCGAAATGTAGCGGATTTGGAGCAAAAATTGAGGAATACCTGACAGAATGTATCGCAGGATGACAGTAGGAAATCTTATAACTCCTTACCTAGACTATACAAGTATGCATTGCCGCCAAGGGGGTTTTCACCAATTACTGATTTAAAAATTTAATGTGCAATTGCTAACCATTGATGGGACCTGCGACCTTGATTTTGTAACCATTTCATTACTTCTGTATGAGCTGTACGCATATTTAATTTCAATAAAAACAGTACTTTTCTTGATGGTGCTTCGGCTTTTTTTTGCAAAAGTGTGTATGTTGGTGTAAATGGTGGGCCATGCGTTCAATGTCCCGGGCTATAGCACATGTACCACTGATAGTCGTTGGTGCACGTACCAAAGGTCCTAAAGGCGTCCAACTGAAGACATTCCAGACTATCACTGATCTATCGCCGGATTGTATTGTTCTTATCTGATAAGCAGGATCCATAGTTTCATGAGTTGGCACCATATCCTGAGTTTTAATTCTTATTCTTTTATTTTTATCATGACCGTAGAACTTGTAAGATATCTATTTGACGGTGGCAGAGGTCTACTTAATTTAGCATGGAATCCATATAGGGTGCACATTAAAGAACCGTATCTTCCTTCTACTGACCCATCATCTCTTGGAAAGATCATCGGACCTACAGATTTGACAGAATTCTCATTCAGAAAAGATGTCATTTGTTCTCATTCAGAAAAGATACCAGAACTCTTAGACACTGGGATTGTTTTGATCGAACTCGGACTAGTACAGTCCGTAGGTATGGAAAAAGGGGCTTGCCGTGCAAAAGGTGGAGTAGAAGATTTTATTTTTTGTATTTGTATGTATTGCTGCCAACATGAAAAAACCAAGTTATCCAACATGGCCGACCTCGGGAGAAATTTTGGCAGCCAAAAAACTATGAAATTTTACGACTTTTTTTGATTTTTTCGAAATATCTCAGAAACGATCGACTTTTGCGATTCTTTCTCAATATAAAATTTAAAGATAATTGAATTTCCTTCAATTTTCACAATTACAACTTTTTTATAACACGAATAGTAAGTGTGCTACACATTTTTGAAAGTTAACATTTTTTTCTCAATTTAATAAAACTCAAAATAAAAATCGGTTTTATTTTACTCTTAATTTCTATTTACTTCTCCTCCAAATGCACAACACTTCTTTTGCTTATATTGTTGATGCGTAAAATATTGGATGCATGAAAAGGTGTCGGAGGATGGGGAGGGAGATGGGAAACGTAGCCAGTTGGGGGTGACCTTGAGGAATGGCGGCTGCTTCACAGCTGAAAGCGAGATAAGCCATATTACTCACAACCTGCACCAATAATGCCTGTCTAATGGGTATTGCTGCAAAATTTAGACAAGCCTTGTGTGTGCTCGAATGTAAGGCACCCACAGCAAAATTATGGGTTCAATATTTTCGTATGACAACACTCCTCAAACAGTTCACCGAGGCTGAGCGTAAAGGCAACTGGAAACTTCATCTTGACTCCATTCCAAAAGCACTACCATTTTTCCATGCAGCTGTCCATTTCTTATACGCCAAAAGTGCGCATCTCTACTTTCAAGACATGTTGAAACTAGAACAGTTAATGGACCCAACTGAATTTCACGACTTCTCTACTAAAGGGAAGTTCACCATAAGACGCTCTAATAAATGCTGGTGTGGAATTTCGTCTGACCAGACCATTGAACAGACACTTATGAAGAGTATGAAAGCCTGTGGGGGGGTCACACGTGGGAGAGGATTTTCAGACGGTGTTTTGGCAAAATGGACTTTGGCAATGATATTCATGCAAAATGTTTGTGATGAAATTGAACAATTCTGGGATGTACATTATGAAACATCAGAGCACCATGTGGACATGCGAAGTTCTCGTATCGACAGAGACAGAAGTGACTCAATCAGACTGCGAGAGTTGCTTTCTCAACATCCCCCCTTTTCAGACATTGATGCCATAATGTCATTAAGCAGTGGTATTGTTGGAGGATCAGATGTAAACTGCCATTTGGCTCAAGAGGTTGGCATGGAAAGGGTTATGACAATGGTCGCTCATGGGAAATTTTAAAAATGTGACCTTCAAGAGGAAAGTAAGGTTGTAACCCTTGCATCGGTTGTCAGTAGTATTAAAGCAGGAACCCTCAAAGTAATTGCTATTGATCCGCTGACACTTTTCCAAAGATTGTGTCTTTCGAAACAGTCTGATGAAGACTTAAAAATGTTTTTTACTTATGAACTTGCACCCTTCCCGATATCACTTTTCTCCGAAGAAGGCATACGGAAAGGTACAAAGTCTTCATTATACATGGCTTTCACCCCAGTCGATTGCAAAGAAATTGCAGGGAAGAAACAGTTTGCTGTTATAGATGGAGGATACCTCCTACACAAAGTTACTTGGCCTCAAAATGCTTCCTTTGCTACCATAACTAAACATTATTCTTCATTTCTTAAGAGCCATTATGGATCGCGAGTTGTGGTTGTATTCGATGGGTATCCTGCACCAAAAGATCTGAGACCAAAAGATCTGGTACCAAAAGATCTGAGCGATTGCGGCGTATGAGGATGCACCATTCCCCTGAAGTAATCTCTGAAGTGAATACGATCAACCAAGTCGCCCAAGAAAATTTTTCGGCAAATAATCAAAACAAGAGTCGTCTGATCGAACTTCTGAAAGCCAATTTTGAAGAGTGTGATATTGAAGTCAAGCATGCTCAAGAGGACGCTCACTTACTGATCGTCAACACCGCCATTTCGAAGACAAAATAACTTGAAAATGTGATCGTAGTTGGGAAGGATATCGATCTGCTAGTTCTGATGACAGGGTTGGACCAGTCATTCAGCAACTTATTCTTTCTTAAGCCTAGGAGAGGGAATGCTGGCAATGTGTTATTTTCAACTATATCATTTAAGTTCGACCCAGGCAATATCCTGTTCATACATGCATTTAGTGGATGTGATTCCACATCAGCCATCTTTAGTCAAGGCAAAATTAAATTGTGCAAGATTGTCAACAAATCGCCTGAAGTGAAGAAAGTCACTAAAACATTCATGGATCCACTCAGCAGTCACGATGACATAGCTGCAGTTGGAGAAGAAATTCTGGAAACATTATACACAGGCGACATCCATTCCGACCAATCCTTGAACACTTTGCGATTTAATCTGTTTGCAAAATCAGTCTCCAACAGAAAAATAAATCTCGCACGACTACCACCTACGTGCGATGCTGCACGCTACCATTCCTACAGGTGCTACTATCAAGTTCAAAGCTGGTTAGGCAATGGCACCAACTCGGAGGAATGGGGTTGGGCGTGCAGCATAGGAGGTCTATTGCCTGTTGACACAAAAAGAAATTCAGCATCTGAGAATCATCTGAAGAGTGTGTCTTGCGCTTGCAAGAAAGGGTGTAGTGGACCCTGCTCTTGTCGCAAGGCAGGTTTGAAATGCTCCAGCAAGTGCAAGCACTGCAGTGACATGGGATGTGACAATGTCGTACCAATTTCATCTTTGGATGATACTGAAGAGGAAGATCACTTACTCCACCAGCTCTTGGAACCACTGCAACACGTGGATGAACAACTTTAGGATGACAACTTCCTTCCACCTCCGACGGTTGCTGAACCCAAAGAAGAACACACATCCTCAAAACGTCTTCGAAGAAGATAAATATGTATGTTTTCAGTTTTACTTATTAATTTCCTTTCTTTAATTGTTTCAAACCTGTATGAATCTTCTTGTAATTTGTATATAAATGTAAAATTTCTGAAATTTGTGTTTTTGAAGATAATTATTTGTTTTTGTACTTTAAACAAGTTTGGCCATTTGTGGAGATTATTTAAATTTAATTTGGTGCATTGGTATTATTATTCATTATGTTCATGTATTATACCTAGAAAATTAATTGAATTACAACACACACGTCATGAATTTTTGCTTATTAATGCTTTATTATTATTTCACTTATTATCACCCCCATATTTATTCATTCACATTCAAATATCGCTTCTGTGTAGGTAGAACATCAGAATAAAATGTAGTGTGAAGTATAATATATGTTGCAGTTGTACAATATGAACATGTGCTGTTATTGGGATCTGATCGAGTCGTCTGCGAAATGTGAGGGAGATAATTGTGACTGCGGGGTCAGGTGGGCAAGGGGTGTTAATGCGTTTTTTTACTAAGTAGAGAAAAAATGTCAGATTTTAAGAAGCTGTAGTGCGCTTACTATTTGTGCTATAAAATAGTTGTAATAGTAAAAATTGCAGGAAATTTAATTATCTTTAAATTTTATATTGAGAAAGAATCTCAAAAGTCGATCGTTTCTGAGATATTTTGAAAAAACCAAAAAAAGTCATAAAATTTCGTGGTTTTTCGGCCGCCAAAAGTTCTCCCAGGGTCGGCCATGTTGGATAACTTGGTTTTTTCATGTTGGCATCAGTATATACAAATGCAAAAAAAAAATCTTCTACTCCACCTTTTGCAAGGTACAATGTATCTACTGACTGGACTAGACTGTTTGTGTGGATGTTCGTCTTTGGTAGCTCAGAAGCGGTAAATCGAAGTGACACAAAGCTATGAAATTCGGTAAGATGATACTTCAGATTACACCTCTGAGCTTTTTTTTAAATGAATTAGTTTTAGTTATTTTGTGTTGAACGGCAATTTTGAATGATTTTTCTAAAATCGGTTTCATTGCGATCAAAAATATTATGCCATAGTTTCCTGCTTGGCATCAGCGTAAAAATCGAAGATCATTACAACGAAGGAAGATCTTTGCAAAATAATCTTTGCAACGGACCTCAAATTGAGATCGTGGAACAATTTCTTCATTTATTAATTTTGTGTTTGAAAATTCTTAGAAACTTCCGTCATTTATGTGATTTTATTTATACTTCTGCGGCATCGTAAAATTGGAGGTTAACACGATTCTAATTTTTGGCATAAATATGGAGTGATATCTTCATATTTGAAAAGAAAACATTTTAATTACTCTATGTCTGACTTTTCTATGGATTTAAGGAGGGTTTCTAAAAAATGGTATTTTCAATCTGACCGCGAACTACCAAACTATGGGAAACAAGATTCTTGACGTCTCAAAGGGGGGAGCATGACCGTTACTAAGTGCGTCATTAATACGGTAGAGGAAATCGTGACGTCACAACTTAGTTTTTATTTTTAATTCTAATGGGGGGGGGGGGGGAATTGGTAAAGTTTTTTTTTTCATTTTCCAACATTCGCTGTGAATTCTGGTGTTTTGTATCTTACTCTTCCGAGTTATAGAGAACAAATACATTTGTAAAATTGTGCTTATAAATTCGTTGCTGATTTATGCTTGAAATGAATAATTTTTGATCCATTTTCTCCTGCTCCATTCCAAATGGTTCACAGTGTAATTTGTTTTCTTGGTGCGAGTTGCTCTGGAATTCACGGAATGTTATGTGTAAAATAGAAGTTCACACAGCGGTCGAAGGCATGCTTTGACGTTCATGAACACGTAAAACGTATTTTAAAAATTGAATGAACGAATGAAATTAATCTCTGTTTTAAATACCGTGCATATACCTACTTGTGTGCAAAAGCATCAAATACTTTGATTATTGAATGTTAATTTTCCGTGCTTTAGCAAAATATTATTTTAGTTTAGATAAAAATATTGAAAAGAGGTAAGGTTACAACTCATCTCTTGGAATAAATGCATCATAATGCATTCCTCAGTTCCTAAAATGTAACTTATCTATTATTCTACGTACAAGGGCTGAATAATACAGAGCTTGCATGCATTTTTAAACGTGTTGGAGAGGGCGTTTTTTTCCCTGGGCATTATGTAGTCTTTTGTGTAGTAAGAGTAGAGAAACTGAACTTGAGCAGCATGGGTATGAAGTGAATCGAATTTCAGTACTATCAGAGGCGATCAATGGGTTTAATTTTTCCACCATCCAGTTGTCCCATTATTCTATTAGTTCAAACTGTTTCTTAAGCAGTGAAATACGAATATTATTTTAGTTATTATTTTATTACTTAATAAAATACAGTATTCACGTTCTTCGGAATATACAATATAAAGAAACTTAAAATTCACAATCATGTGCAAATTCTTATGGTTATCTAAATGACTATTCGAAGCATTCTATTAAAATATTAAAATTATTCACCGAAGAAGAAGTTATATAATTTTTGTTCTCACTATACAAAATTATCTTCACAGGCAGATCTGATGTATGAAACATCCTAATCACGCTTGTTTACTAAAGATATGAAATTAAATCCGTTTATTCTATAATGAAAGTGCTAAACTTGTATTAAGAGATATACATGTACTACTTATATTCTCGTAATTAGAAGGTATACCCGGGTATTAAAAGATACACACGTACTACAATATATAAGTTTGAAAAATCTTTGCCAAAATATAACCGATGACTTAAAAAAGTGTAAATATTAACTTTAAACCCGAAGGCCACAATTGATATAATCCAGTCAAAACAGAAGTTTTATATACTTTTTAACACTTTACAACAAAGTTGAAAAGTGTTTATGACTTTGTTCATTCTGTCTGTCTGTCTGTCCGTCAGCACGATAACTGCCGTAAAAATGACTTTATCAAAATGAAATTTTAGTATATTGTTCAGACGGTCTGTAGGACCTATGGGAATATAAATAAATAATATCACCCAATTATTTATTGAACCCGGGTTGAAAAAATGAAATACATTGAACCCTATGGGACCTAATTTTTCAAACATTTTTTAAGTAAATTTAAAATTCATGAATTGCTTCGAAATTTTTAGAAAATATTCACATTATCCTGTAGAATATATAAAAAAAAATTCAGTAAAATATGTTAAGTAGTTTTTTAATTAAAAATTATTTCATATAGGGAAAAAAACATATTCAATTAAATTCTGACTTTGGGATAACTTCCAAAAAGAAAAGAGAGATATATTATATAATAAATAACTTCCCATTTGTTTAAACGTTTTGCATATGGGAGAGGCTTCGCATTATAAAATACATTTGGTAGATAACAATTTTTCATTTTTTTTTAAATTTTATATAACTCTTCATGATATACTTATTTGATGGCATTTTTTAATGCACTGTCCTACGTCCTAGAGAGTTAAAATTTGGTACACAGCTTAAATTTGTTGAACATTTTATTCGACAAAAATGTGATGGATCTTTAAATATAGATCATACATTTTTTTCGAAATGGCCTGAAAATAATCCCCGTTCACTTCTATTAATCATTGTTGTAATATTGTTAAAAATTCTGATGTGGACAGCACATGTCTTTCCCTGCAGACTCATATTCGTTCTCTTTATTTATTCAATAATAATTTGAGTTTATCTGCACAAAATAACAACCATAAGTATTTTAAATGACATTGAATTTACACGTTAAACTTAAATTTGGTTCTCATTTGATAGCTGGACTTATTGTCAAAGGTGGCGTAGCGAAAACGCGAAAAAACTACAATATCTCAAGCACGGCTAGTCCTAGAGTAATGGGGTTAGTCTTTTTCTTTTTGTTGTCAAAAATCACGTATAAAATAGGAATTTAATTGATATAATTGAGCACACGTAGTCTTTTATTTTATATATAACGATTTTTGCGGGCCATTTCTCAAAAATAGCCCGTTCCTTTTTCCCGAATCGTACTAGAATAACCTACAAATGATTTATATGCAAAATTTTGTTAAATTTGGTATATAAATCACTTGTAGGTTATTGAAATATTAAACACTAAATTCTGTTAAATTTGTTCCATTAGTTTTTAGCTAGAGTGGATAAAGGCAATTTCTGCGGCCATTTCGCAAAGAAGGCAGATTCCTTTATTACGAATCGTACTATAATCTAAAGAACATCAGGATTTCCCACAAAAAACATACCTACTAAATTGTATGAAATTCGGTCCATTAGTTTTTCAATTAGAGTGGATGTAATATCCACCCAGACACACAGAAACATACACAGATACACCCTTACACACACAGACGTCTTCCTAAAAATAGTTTTTTCGTGTTCTTGAAGTCCCAAAACGTGTAGATTCTTTGAAAATTCGAGTTCCGATCTTCGGCACGATTCCAATACTTTGAGTACATACACATACACACATATATTATCTGTGTATCTGTGTATTATCTGTGTATCTAAATTCCGTGCCTATGCAATTACAATAGTTGTGATTTTAAATGATCCCTAAACTTTCATTATTTCTTCAACGAAGCCTAATTTTAACACATGCAGAATGCAAATATCTCAAGCGATTGTAAGATGAATTACATAAGAATTGCTGAATTTTTTTCACACAAAATTATTTAGCTCTGGAGTCTGGAATACAAGAATCAGTTGATTTATATTTCGATACAGTTTTAAATATTTAAGTATAATAAATTACTGTAGTACTGTGATAATGTAAAAGATATCACCACTGAATGTATCACATTTTAGAAATTTTATATGAAATTACATTTCAGTTGGAAAGTGTTTCATAATCAGTGCTTATGCATGATTGATCTTTCTTGTTATTATTTAAATCGGAAAAGATTTGATAAAAATCACTTGCCGTATAAACACATTGGGTTTAATTTCGTTGCTAAGCGACGCGATATGATTTTCTTCAAATAAATTGGCGGAAAAAATATTGTCTACCTAATGCTATGTCTTTGAAAGGTTTAATTGTGGGATTTTTATTAATATCTAGACAGTCCCTGGTCCTGGGAATTCGAAACACCCACTACATATTATGTGGGGTTAGTCCAATCCTGTCCACAAAATTTTGTGAGATTTTCGCAGCCATTCTCTCGTGATGATATCACAAACACACAAATAAATAAACAAACCGATTTTCAATTTTAATTACATAGATAATCACAGAGTATATTATTGGAGATGAAATGTGCTCATTTAAGAAAAGTGGTGGCATAACAATACTTTATATTTTTAATCTATTATTATTTCTTAATTTATTGCTTGTTGTAATATTTCATAAAGTAATAAGCCAAATCACAACGTAAGATTCAGTTCAAATACATGCACTTAAGCAGACATATGTTAAGCATTTTTTTTTATATCCTTTTACAGTGCTAACAAGCCTAGACTTGAACGTCCTCCCCCTCCCACACGCACACACACACACTACTTTATTTTTTGGGGAGGAACTATATTATAGAAAATATTTCTAACTACATACATATAACTCTCAAGCTACAGTGGTTAAAATTTTTATAAATGCCCCGATAGAAAGGTCTATGATAGGCTACTATATTTTCCCATATTACATGTCTTTTAAATTTCAGAAAAATATAGTCATTTTTTTTAATTCGTAAGGTACGACTAAGTTGTTACATTTTTTTCTTCTTAATGAGACAATAATTCTAAATGAAAAATTCATTTTTGTTTGAGGAAATTTTCAGGTATCATCACAAGGTGATACAGGTGCATACACATCTTCACAAGATGATACAGGTGAAAAATGTGCATTTTTAGGTATAAGCACTTCCTTTATTTTAAGATAAACATTTTAAAATGTCATACAGTTTTGATAAATATGTAGCTTTTGCATCTTAAAGTATGTCAAATTATCAATGATATCATCCATATAAACGTTTAAAAATATAACATCCACCTTGTAATCCTAAAAAATATAACATCCTAAAAAATACACCAAATATATGAATAAAGGAGCGAGATCAAAAATTTTCAGTTATGCTTACAATATTTTAGACTACAATACCAATTTGTATATGAGACATGCACGTGCATGCTAGAGCGTAATCTAAACTGGAAAACTTTACTATATTCTCTATTTCTATACATCTTAGATGCTGTTTGACACAATACGACAAACGACTTTTACTTAGGAATTCTTAATCACACTTCTCCGCTTATATAAATAAATGTTTTATTATCTAATATATCCTTCTTCAAATAAATGTATGTTGTTTGACTTCAATCCTGTCCTGCTACTGTAATATTACAATTTATCCTAAATCCTAAACACGTATTTTAGAAAATAAGATATGTGAGCATAAAATAGTATTTTGTCAATTCTAGGGATTAAAACTGAAAACTCTAGACTGCATTAAGACGTGGTAACAGCTACACTATTCTATCTGCGTATAGAATTTCTTGAATTACCTAGCGGTTTCTATTATGATACTTATTTGTATTATTGAGTTCTCGTCTCTGCATGTCTCAGACAGACGTGCATAAACGCATAAACAGAAACATATACAACCATGACTAAAATACACCCATAAATAGCATGCATAAAAAATATCCAGATAATCTTCCGAAAGATCTAATTTAAATTTCAAGCAGGTAAGCTTTCTACAAAATAAAACATGCTTATATTGTAGTATAGGAATGTAAAAATCATTAAATTTTATACTTGTAAATTGACCCGACATGAAACGATTATAGTTGTAAAAAAATCTGATGTGGGCAACACATGACTTTCCTTATATAATGCAATGAATTTACTACTTTTGCAGTTAAAAAAATGTTATTCTTATAGTACATACTTATATTCTTTCTAAGATATTGAATTTTCTTCAATTAGTCGTCATTTTTATTGATTTAGCGTCATTGTTATCAATTTGGCAAGATTTTTCTTAATTTGGCAACAATTAAATGTCAATTAATGGCAACAGAATGTCGCCAAGTTGGCGACATTCTGCCAACTTCGTCGCCAAAATCTCGCCAAGCGTTATGGACGGATATATAACTTATTCTTACAGCAGATGAATGACTATTGGCGTTCAAATAAAAAAGTATTACTCAAAGTACGTTTTTTCAGGAATGGAACGAGCTAGATCCACGAGAATGATGTCACCAAATTTATCTCATGGTATTACATCTGAAAATTGAACATATTTCTCAATAGAAAATATTTTTTTTTATTTTATATAACTTTTTGATAATTTTTTTGAAAAATGTGCAATGTCTCGAGAACGGTTCATTTTGGCGTTCTAAAATTTATGTCAATCGTTTTCTAATGAAAAATTACATAAGAAATGCCTATTTGCGTAACTTTATTAGCGGTTTTGATTTTTTGACGATTTTTTCAAAATTTCACTCGAAAATTTAGAGGGGGGGGGGGTTGAACATTCGATTGCGTATAAAAACAATAGGCTTCCAGTGTTAATGGATTGTGATTTTTGTTCCAAATTTCGTTCGAATCGGTCTATTCGTTCGTCAGTTATCGTCTCCACAGACTCACTGACACACACACACACACACACACCACACACAGACATCACTTCAAAAGTTTTTGATTCGTAATCAGGGATGCTTGAAACGTGCTCTCCCGTCGAAAACTCGAATTCGAATTTTCGACCCGTCACAATACTTTCCTTATACATTATGTATATAAGGAATGTAATAAGTCGATGAGTACAAGTACTTTAAATAGAAATCTGATTATAATGTACATCTAGTTGTTTATACTAACCTCTGCAGGATGTTTAAAAAAGATTGTACGACTAAATATATCTTAAACGATTGCTTATAGATCACTTTTTCCAATTTAGAAAAAAAATGTTTTATTTAAGGTTGATTACAATCGTCAATAAATTTTGATCATATGACACTTTTTAGTAAAAAATTATAAAACATAACTTTTAATAGAGCCCCACCTAAAAAAAACTATAATTATAAAAATATATTCCACAGCCCAACCAGTCAAACGAAAACGTTCCGTTGTCGTACAATCAAAATTACCCGAGAAATCCTTAATTAAAGTTTTAGATTGTTGGGGTCGGTATAAAATGCTTGCGAAAGATAGGTACACATATATCTTTTCAGAATGAACATTTCACCTAATGAAATGTTTCTACCGCTTCTATTGAACGGGTAAAATTTGTCCTAAACTTTAGCTATTTTATCACCGCCAGTTTGGCATATTACAGAACAGGATGTTTTTCTTCACAATAGATCATTAAATTAGTAAGGGATAATTTTCTAATTAGAACATCCTTTGTAGAGGTGATGTATAAAAAGTTCAATTTGGAACATTTTTCTAAAAGATGTCACGTGACCAAAACTGTCTCAATCTGAAATTCTAACTTATGTGAAGCATTTTTACTTTCCGTACATACATAATGTATAAGGAAAGTATTGTGACGGGTCGAAAATTCGAATTCGAGTTTTCGACGGGAGACCACGTTTCAAGCATCCCTGATCACGAATCAAACATTTTTGAAGTGATGTCTGTGTGTGTGTGTGAAAGTATGTGTGTGTGTGTGTGTGTCAGTGGGACTGTGGAGACGATAACTGACGAACGAATGGACCGATTCGAACCAAATTTGGTACAAAAATCACAATCCGTAAACACTGGAAGCCTATTGT
This sequence comes from Amaurobius ferox, assembly GCA_951213105.1. NCBI lineage: Eukaryota > Metazoa > Arthropoda > Arachnida > Araneae > Amaurobiidae > Amaurobius > Amaurobius ferox. The sequence continues at coordinate 76,059,929 of OX578135.1, read as the reverse complement.
TTTTATGCGCAATCGAATGTTCAGAACCCTCCTAAATTTTCGAATGAAATTTTGAAAAAATCGCCAAAAAATCAAAACCACTGAAAAAGTTACGCAAATAGACATTTCTTATGCAATTTTTTATTAGAAAACGATTGACATAAATTTTAGAACGCTAATATGAACTGTTCACGAGATATTGCACATTTTTCAAAAAACTATCAAAAAGTCATATAAAATAGAAAAAAAAATATTTCCTATTGAGAAACATGTTCACTTTTCATATGTAATAGCATGCGATAAATTGGGTGACATCATTCTCGTGGATCTAGCTCGTTCCATTCATGAAAAAGATACTTTGAGTGATACTTTTTTATTTGAACACCAATAATCATTTATCTGCTGTAAGAATTACTTATGTCTTCGTATCATGTGATCAAAACTGTCCTAATCTGAAAGACTGTGAAGCATTTCTTTGTTCTGCGACCAGTCACTCAAGAGATGGTTAATTGAGCCATCTTTTTAAGACACTCTGTAAAGCGATATATATAACTGATATCGGCAATTTGGGAGCTATTCTTTGTAGAGATCCTGTATAAAAAGTTAAATTTGGATCATTTTTCTGAAACGTGTCACAACTCCAAAACTGTCGAAATCTGAAAGTTTAGTTTATGTGAAGCATTCCTTCAATGGAAAACATGGATCTACGAGCAATCGTTCAAGATATGTTTAATCATGCCATCTGTCTCAAGCCTTCTGTATAGCGATATAACTGATATCGACGATTTGGGAGCAATCAAATACACCTCTTACCCACTCACTTAAACATCAATGGCGCTAATGTAATTTCTACTTAATCGCCCCTAGCTGGTCTTCATTCCAAGATAAGAGTCTAATTGTTTCTTTCTAAATCAAGTTTATTTGATGTTTTAGATATATTGCTAAATTCCTACGGGGAAAATTTTCGAGTAGTAAATTTTTTGAGTAGATGCAAGTTATAACTTGCATCTCATCACTATATATATATATATAATTGAAGAATTTTTATTTTACTTGTATTATATATACCTAAGGTTGATCATTAATAGAAAATGTTCTGTATAGCAAAAGTGAAAGGAAGATGGATTGAAATATAAAGGTGACATTAGAAAGACTGTACGACAAGCTGTAGAATATTTTAAAAGGAACATGATAAGTAAATATTATAAATAAAACATGTACTAAATTTGTTCAAAATACCCCTTTTTCCCTGTTTCAGATATAAGTTAAGGAATGGAATAATAATTACGTGTGGTAAAGAAGGGTTAAAAGTATTTTTTTTTATTCATTAAGATGAAAGTATTTTTATATAAATCATATATATAATGCATGTACTTAAGGTACTAATCCCCTTGTTCCCTGCATAAACATATATAGTATAAATGCAAGAAATGTGTTTAAGATAAAATGGTTATATATATATATATATATATACGTATATATATACCTATTTACTGAATATATAAATATTTACTGAAATGAATGTTTTTATGAAACGTTTTTTGAAGTTTTTCTCTAAAAAAAAAGAAACGGTTATTTTTATTATGCGGCATAATATTTTTTATTACAAAATTAAATAACTGAAATTTTACAAAATACAAAAAGAAAAAAACCTCAGTTCAATACAAAACATATATTTAACTTATAAAAAAATACAAATGCGTATTTACAACATATTCTGAGAAAGGCATATTTAACATACCTAAAAGACATTTGAGAGAGATGCTGTAACTGAAACACTAATTACTAGATATTCCGAAGTTTTTAAAATGTATTGATAAGGTGTTCTTCCTCAATGGATGGTCACAAGTAAAAGCAAATCGTAAAGAAAAATATCTGTTGGAAGTGTGGCTTTTATATGCATTTGTCTATCTCACCCTTCATATTCCATATAGTGTTTCGATCCGTCAGTATCAGAAATCGTGTACTTTTTAATGCGTATTTCTTCACAAGTTTGAAGAGCCCACTTCAGTGATATGAGCTTGAATTTCAGCCCCCGTAACTCAATTGGAAGAACTTCGGCTGGACAGAAAGAATCCGTGGTTGAAGTCTCGTCTGAGGCAAGGAAGTTCTTCACAATGGCATTTGAGCAAATCAAACCTACAGAATAGTGCAATGATGTCTCGGCGTGAGAAGGGGGGGTCTGAAATTGACCCTAGTACGACTGCTACGTATTCACTAGACTTCGGGATATTGAACGCCAATTTCAAATCAGAACGACTACGCATGAAGCAGCTAAGTTGAAGGCTGAAGATAGCATCAGGAGGCTAACCTGAGTAATCAGACCTGGTCAGTCAGATTTCCAAGTTTCACATCTATCTGACAAAAGAGAAAGGGTAATGTAGAGTCCTCTTCAATGATATGAACTTGCAATTCTATCTCACAGCAGTAGTTTTATCGGGAAAGCATTGGCTTGCCAGTGCGACGAACTGTGTAGATCGAGTCCCTTCTGGAAAAGCAAGGTGATTTGCAAGCAATTATTTAAAAAATTGAAACTGATTTAATTTTTTAAGGTGTCGATTGGTTATTGACGTCAATGAATTGGACATATTTTTGGCTTGTATAAATAAATGGTTCTTGTATCTTGTCGTACGGCGTGCACGACATTTTGTAATTTCAATTACGGATGCCAACCAAAATAATGAACTATCTAAATGCTGCAGAGGGAGCCAATGACAACACATGCATACATAAACAGTGGTCATCCCCGTCTGCATCAACAACGAATGGTAGATGTGGTAGGGAATCAATGGGGGAAAGAAAAAAGCGCCCCAAAGCCGTATTCCAAAAAGTTCAGTCGACTTCAAATTTTCGAACGAGCTAACATCATGTTTCTTGGTTTTGTGAAAAAGGTATATCGAATGTGAGCGATAAAATGGAAGCTTGTTGCAGTTATGAGATGTGGAACAGTTTCGTACATCATTGAGATGGCACGAATACGTACTTAACACAAAGAGTAGAGGTAAATCAACTTGCAATTTGTCACTAATTAGCACGGAAGGCACACTTTTATCGATTATTCAAATAATGAACAATCAGTTCGTAAGAGTAGATTCTATTAACGAGTTCTTAGATATTGAATTAAAAGAACTATTTTGAGTATCGACTGCTTAAAAGAAACTGTTTTAAAAATATATGTCAATTTTATTATGTGTGTAAATATGTATTAATGAAATATTGTCAGTGTTATATGTCTTATAATCATAGATTTAATAATAGTATCATTACTCAAGATACAATGGATATCTATAACTTAAAATATTAAAATAAATTGATCAATTAAGTCAAGTGTATTTATTTATATTTTGTGTGTTCGTCTCTCCAGCTTGAGGACCTGGAGCTTACATGCTCCACCCCTAGCGTCGGCATCATAGGTAAGTACTATAGTGGTAATTTTGATAAGGACAATTCTACCTTATGACATATCTCAGTATCTATGCCAGGACCTTGTCCAGAAGTGTATGCGTTTGATCAAATTACTAAAGTCGCATGACCGAATGACTAAAAATGATTGAGGGGCCCCCAATAGTGAATTTAAAAATTTAGAATTTTGAGTTTGTTAACAAAGCGATCTAGACGACAAAAGTCAGTTGTAGAGTGAGTTATCAAAATGTCGCCAAATTTATCTCGCTAAGGTAAACCTATTTAAGGATAATTGATATTTGCTTTAATTTTATGTAATAAATTGAATAAATTTATCTAAAATCGTGCTATATATTGAGGTTAATTCTTGATTGTGTTTTGAAGTTGATGCCATTCGTTTTCTAATGATAAATTATGTAAAAAATTATTACTTTTTAAATATTATTAATGACCTTGGTTTTTTAAAGATTTGTTTTCAAAAATTATTTTGAAAATTGGGAAGTTTTTTGAACGCTTGATGGCATTTTAAATCAATAGGAATCCAGAATTATTTGCTTGAAATAATTGTACCAATTTGTTTTCAAATCACCTTATTGCTTTGTGAGATGTCGCTTCCATAGACTCTTAGACACACCCACTAACATACATGCACGTATAGACATGCATCACCTCAAAAATGTTTGATTCGAGTTCAGGAATGCATGTGATGTTCACCTCCGTCACAGATCTTTCTTTCTACACTACACAAAGTATCTAGCGAAAGTAAAAGTCTGAATTGGACAGCACGTAACTTTTCTTACACACTCAAATTCATTATATCTTTATTTCTTTATTAATTCATTAAATTGAGTATAATTGCACAAAATAACACACATAATTATTTAAAATTACACTGAATTTGCACTTTTAATTCAATTTTTGCTTTCATTTGGTAACGAGACGAATTTACAAAGGCGACTTAGCAAATGTGTGAAAAAACTAAAATATCTCGAGAACGGTTAGAATTTTCAAATTTCTCGAAAACGGTTAGTTATTGAATTTTGACCCAAAAGTGACTTATCTACACCAAATTTTGAGAAATTTGTTCAATTAGTTATTTAGCAACAGTGAATACATACAATTTTTGTGGGCCATTTCGCAGAAAATGTAGTTCCTTTTATCCTGAATTGTACCAAAATCTAATCTGCACCAAGATAACGCACAAGTAACTTGCCTATGAAATTTTATGAAATTTGCTCAATTAGTTTTTGACTTTGAGTGGATGCATATATATAGACAGGTGCATACACACATGCAGACACATACACACACACACACACGCAGATACACACACACACAGATGTCAGGCTAAAAGTAGACTTTTAGTATTCTATAGGTCCCAACACCTGTAAATTCGTCGAAAACCGAGTTCCGATTTTCGACATGATTCCGGTATTTTACCTATACTTTACCATGTCATGTATTGCAGGGAAAGTGAAAATACGGACTTGTTGGTTGTAAAATGCAACGATTTTCAAACTGTGTTTCGTGGAACTCTGGGGTTCCGCGACAGTATTCCAGGTGTTCCGCAACGTGATAGTTACATACAAACTTTCTCAAAAATAAAAATAAAAATTCCGCACAAATTTTCTTAAAAATATTGGTGATAATAACATTACGGCTTTGCACGCATTTCTGTTTGAAAATGCCATCTTTTATTTCGCCATTTTCAACCAAGAACTAAACATCTAAACATATTTATTACTCGAAATATATGCGAAGGAAAGAAAAATGGCAGATCTCGTTTTTACTGCTTTTGTATCTATATATTTCCTTGTTCTGCTGCATGCAAGACCAAAGCTATACTTTTTGGTCAGAAAACTTGCATTGTGCTCAACAAAGCAGAAGTTTGTAACAAATAGGGAACCGCTTTTATAGGCAAAGAAAAGAAAGCATGCAAAACTCAGGATTTCTAGAAGAAAGTGCTTTAGATTTCCACAAGTAAAAAGAATACATATTCACGAGATTTTTGACGCGTAATCAAATTTACTCTTGTAAAATATTTTATGTTCTTTTGCTACTTTTTAAAGAAGTGAGTAAATGGTTCGTGATATGCGATCTGTGTTATATTTGCTCTACTTATATGTGTCGGGACATAAAATACTGTTTTAAGATCCATAGCATAGCAATAAATTATATCATCCAAATAACTTCTGACATCCAATAGCTGAGGAAGTGTACACAGTGGATGAAATAAATTTCTAGTATAAATATATCAGCATTGGTAATCTCTCTATATTAAAAAATCTGATGTGGGCAACACATGACTTTATTTATACGAGTAAAAAGTAATATAAAAAAATCAGAATTTGCGAAATATTGCTTCCAATTTGGTGCCATTTGTATCAATTTGGTGACATTTTTGTCACTTTGGCAACATTTAAAATAGTCACCAAGTTTGCGACGTCCTGTAAAATTCCTTGCCAAGCGTTATGGGTGGATGAACAAACGAACGGAGAAATGGATTATTCTTATAGTCTACTCTTATGTTCTTTCCAAGATATTGAACTTTCACCAATTAGTCATCATTTCATTGATTTAGCGTCGGTTTCACCAATGTCGTCGAATTTTTATCAATTGGGCGACATCTTCGTCAATTTGGCAACATTTAAAAAGTCAGCAAGTTAAATACATTCCTATAAATTCGTCACTAAAATTTTGCCAAACACTACGAACGGAAAAAAATAGATTATTCTTATAGTAGATTCTTATATTCTTTCCAAAATATTGAATTTTCGTCAATTGAATTTTCGACATTCAGGCAAATTCTTCGCCAAAATCTGGCAAAGCGTTATGGATGGAGAAATAAGTTATTCTTACCACAGATAAGTGACTATTATCGTCCAAATATAAAAATATTATCTAAAGTATCTTTTCTTATGAATGGAACGAGCTAGATCCACGAGAATGATGTCACCAAATTTATCACAAAATACGACATATGAAATGTTAACATACTTTACAATAGTTATAATATTTCTTTTAATTTCATGTGATTTTTTAATAAATGTATTTAAAGAATGTGCAATATATCAACAACTGTTCACGCTAGCGTTTTAAAGTTTATGTCAATCGTTTTCTAAGGAAAATTTACATAAGAAATGACTACTTGCGTAACTTTATTAAAGGTTTTGATTTTTTTCATGATTTTTTCAAAATTTCACTAGAAAATTCTGGGGAATTCTGGATATCCGATTGCGTTTAAAAACAATAAGCTTCCAGTATTCACGGATTGTAATTTTTTTACTAAATTTCGTTCGGAGATATCGTCACCACAGACTCACTGACACACACACACACACATCACCACAAAAACATTTGATTCGTACTCCGGGATGCTTGAAACGTGCGTTGAAAACTCGAATTCGAATTTTTGTCCCCATCACAATACTTCTCTTATACGTTATTCTATGTATATAGGGAAAGTAAAAACATTAGTTACAACCGCCGCTGCCCCTGATTACATTTTAAAAGAGATATTTCCTAACGTTAGACATGCCATCAAATGATTTGCATAATAATTTAGAATACAGTGTCATGTGTTTGCCTTCTATTTTGATTACATCGGATAGAAATTTATATTTTTTACACCGCTTTATTTAAGTTGATTTCTCTGATTAGGTTAAATCTTGAAATTTTGACCTACTTTACCGAACAGATTTCCTTGAAATTTTTCACACGTACGTATTCGCAAAGAGACTCCAATATTTCATCAAATTTGAGTTGATCGCATACGGATGCAGACCACCCCACCTTATTCATGTACAGAATACACCGTAAAAATCCTATTACTGCAAGATCGATAAAACGAGTCCAATATTCAGCTTTGTTCTTATCTTAATAAAGGAAGATGTAAAGAAGGATAGCAATAATTGTCATCTGCTGCACTTTCCAATGTCACTATCCCATTTATGATATGCAACTACGTTTCTCAAGTGCAGATAATCTCACAGTGCACAATTTTCTTTCAGGTGAGAAAGAGGAAATTTCTTACCAAGCTGGTCTTTCATTCACTTCCTTTTTGGGGATCAAGATTGTATGGGTATATCTGTCTTCTCCTTGTTCACGAGAAAGCTCATCATCACTCAAATGATCTAATGATGAATGTAAACTATAGTCTGGGATAACTTCCCGGATGGTTAGTATAATCTAACTTCCAAATTTTATCTTTTTCACGAGAGCAATTATTACAAGATACAACTCAAGATCTTCTAGAGAACTTATTAACGTTTCCATCGGTCGACTTCTTTGGATGCTGAATTTCTATTCCAACCAAAATAACATTTTCAGAAGCGGAAACAGTTTCAAGTTCATTTTAAATAATCCAATCCGAAAATGCATGGGTCAACAACATTCGCCATATAAGCCGCTTTTTCCTTTATGAAAAGATCAACATCTTTTAACCTGCTAACTGCAGCGGTACAACAGTTGTACCATTGGGAAATTATTCTTAGCGATGGGCTCTAGTACTGCAGTTGCAGCAATGTTGTAATCCCCATTTCTTGGGCAAGGAAACACGCACATATTGTTCCAGTAATTTGCACTTTGGGCACTGGAATTGCTTTGAGCACTGAAAATGCTTTGAGCACTGGAAATTATTTGGGCATTGGAAATGCTTTGGGCACTCCTATTGTAAGTCTTTAAGACTTTAATCCCTGTTTAGGATGGATTTCATAAGGGGGACGAGTTATGCACATTGAGTGGAGGAACTTTCAGTTTTTCTGCTGTTATGAAGTCGAAATATTTGACTTTTTGAGCCGAAATGTAAAGGTTAATGAAATTAATCATTTCATTTTGTCCATAATTCATCATTTTGTATCCGGGTTTCATCCGCTCTTTCATTTCCTTCATTAAAACTGTAATGCCTTTAAATTCTTCCTACATTATTCTTGACAAGGGTTTACACGCGCTTGAAGCTGCCTGAAATTCCACTTCTAACACACCACTTTGTTACGATGTATTCTCTTAAATCATGGGTGTATTACCAGGATATAAAAATGAGTCGTCATTTCCGGAAAACTAATACTTTTATTTAAAAGCACTGACGCGCGTAAAGAGGAACAATATACAGAGAATAGTCCGATACCTTTCTTACAAGATCTTAAATAGCTGTTACGTGCAATAAAATAAAAATTAGATGCTCAACTAATTTACAAAATAACAGACCCACTTTTCAAAACACTGACATATCCCACAATTCACTTTGATTCATATCAAGTCACTTTGGTCTGATTGAGTGATGACTTCCTATATTCGCAATAGAAATGTCTAGAAAGAGGGCGATATCTACGAAACAAGTAGATATTTCTAGAATGTTGCAGTGAATTTGAAAACTCGTCAAAAGTCGCCAAGTTGATGACATTTAATCAAATATAGCACCCGGGTCACGAAAAACTCGCCAGGTTCAGGCAACCTTACTTTCACGCAATAGCACTGATTTGCGCTGCAGAAATGGCTGAACGAGTGAATACACCTACCAGGAAAGCAAAGGTATGAAGCATTTTTCACATTCGTATCAGCATAGGCACGGATGCATATGCAGACATATACACGTATACGCAGAAACGCAGTCACACATATGCACACAGACATATACACACATGCAGATGCAAATGCAATTACACACATATGCATATACACACAAATGCATATGTGCATTGATAAATATGAACACTGCTTATATACATATATACCTGCAAGCAGATGCTTATACATGTATACACACACAGATGTACACATTCACAAATGCATTTACACAAACAGACTGACAAAGACGCTGATGCAAGTACGCATGGGAACATACACACGATTGCTTATACATACAGATGTTTTTATAAACATCTGAATACACACACACGTATACATTCACACTATAAATGCACATGCACACACAGATTCACACAGGCGCTGATGCAAGTACATACATATGCATATATACAATGATCCATATACACACTAATACATATGCACACGGATGTATGTACAAGCACATACACATAGATGCACATGTACATTTGTACACAGATGCATGTACACACATGCACAGATATATAGATGTACACTCACATGAATGCAGTTACACACAAATGCATATGCTCACAGATGCTTATATACGCATATGCATACACACACAGACACACCCATAAATTCGCGCAAAACAGAGATGCAACTATACACATATATACCAAGATGCATATAGACAGGTGCAATTATATACAAATATACACAGGTACATATATACACAGAGGTACATTTATATATAAATATGTCAAAAGTTTTAATAGCAATTTTCGATAACATTATTTTATACTGCATTCGTTGGAAAATTATAAAACGAGCATAAATATTACCCGTACACTCCTACTTTTGTAACCTCGTAACTACTTAAAATTCAAAGCACTTTAATTTTCTTGAGATTTACAGGCAGTCCGAATTGATTTTTTCGTAACAAGACCCAGCTGGAGCATGGATATCCTGGATACGGTTACAGTGAAACTTTCTTCGGAAATCGATAATATATGCCCATGTTGCTTTTGGAGAATTCCTCAGAGATAATATAAAAGTTTAAAATCTGGATCTAAAAAGATAACATCAAATTTTGTTATTTGTTGTTATGCTGTAAATTTAAAATACTTTTCTGGACTTTTCTATGCTAAGCTACAATTTTTTCATACTTCTCCACATTGTTTTATTTAATAAGTATATATTTCGGGGGAAAATTTATACTTACAAGTATCAGGAGTCCCGCACGGTGGATGTAGTAGCAGTATATATATATTGGCTAATTTGTATATTTATCATTACGGACATTCTTTTACATTTTCTAACTTCAAATGTTTAGTTATGTTGAGGATTTGATCTGCATAGTTTCCTCAAAATGGAATAATTTCCAAATATATTTCTATCCGGATAATCTGGAATTGATGTCAGATGAACTATCCAATAGTAATAATATTAATTTCCTGGATTTAAATCTCTATATTGAATCTTCTAATTAAATTGCTATTGAATTTATATTATGAGAAATAATACTTTTATTTCAATATTAATAAATTATTACCATTTACTTCATCTAATTCGATTCAAATATTTCGTAATCCCATTATAAATCAGTTATTTCGAATTTATAGATTATCTAATAAAAAATTTCATCAATTACATGTTAATAAATTTACCAGCAAACTGTACTATAATTCTTTACATTTGTGGACAGATTAGTAAGAAAGTTTAGGGTAAGTCAGCATTGCTTCTTTTAATTTAGCATCTTTAATTTAGCATGAGAGCATCTTTTAATTTAGCATTTTTAGAGTAGTGTTAAATTTTCACTATCAACTACTATATGTATTTTTATTTCTAACTTTATCTGCATTTCGCATTAACTATTCTAACCCGGCATTCTGCCATGAGAGGTTGCAAAGTATTTGTGCATAGTTTATCTAAATTCGAAATTCGATCTATATTAAAAAAATCTGAAGTGGGCAACACATGACTTTCCTTATATAATACAATGAATTTACTACTTTTACAGTGAAAAAAAATAGATTTTTCTTATAGTAGATATTTATTTTATTTCCAAGATATTGAATTTTCGATAATTTGTCTTCATTTTCAATGCTTTAGCGTCATTTTAATCCATTTGGCGAGATTTTCGTTAATTTGACAACATTTCAAAAAGTCGCCAAGTTGGCGACATTCCGCCAAATTCGTCGCCAAAATCTCGCCAAGCTTTACTGACGGAGAAATAAGTTATTCTTATAGCAGATAAATGACTATTGGCGTTCAAATACAAAGGTATTACTCGAAGTATCTTTTCTCATGACTGGAGCGAGCTAAATTCACGAGAATGATGTCACCAAATTTATCGCATGGTATTACATATGAAAAGTGAACATGGGAAATATATTTTTTTTTATTTTATATGATTTTTGATAATTTTTTTGAAAAATATGCAATATCTCGAGAATGGTTCATGTTAGCGTTCTAAAATTTATGTTAATCATTTTCTAATGAAAAATTACATAAGAAATGTCTATTTGCGTAACTTTATTAGCGGTTTTGATTTTTTGACGTTTTTTTCAAAATTTCACTCGAAAATTTAGTCAAGTGTTTACGCTTCAAGTGTTTACGGATTGTGATTTTTGTACCAAATTTCGTTCGAATCGGTCCATTCGTTCGTCAGTTATCGTCTCCACAGGCTCACTGACACACACACACACACACACACACACAGACATCACTTCAAAAATGTTTGATTCGTGATCAGGGATGCTTGAAACGTGCTCTCCCGTCGAAAACTCGAATTCAAATTTTCGACCCCGTGACAATACTTTCCTTATACATTATGTATATAAGGAAAGTAAAAATAGATTTATCCAAAACCGTCAGACGAGAGACCGAGTTGTTAGAAGATGAGGCAAATATTTAGCGGAAGTATATCGCTCATTAATGACAGTACCACAAACCAGATTAGATGCAGAGCATTTTCAACTGCATATTCAAGAGCATTTTCAACTGCAGGTGATTTGTGCACAAAAATACGCTTAATGACAGTTCAATATGTTTTTTACGATAACATTTAAAAAAAAATCTGATGTGGGCAGCACATGACTTTCCTTATATAATGAAATGAATTTACTACTTTTACAGTAAAAGAATAGGTTATTTTTATGGTATATATTTATATTCTTTCCAAGATGTTGAATTTTCGTCAATTAGACATCATTTTCATTGATTTAACGCCATTTTAATCCATTTGGCGATATTTTTGTTAATTTGACAACAGTTAAAAATGTCGCCAAGTTGGCGGCATTCCGCCAAATTCGTCGCCAAAATCTCGCCAAGCGCTATGAACGGAGAAATAAGTTATTCTTACAGCAAATAAATGACTATTGGCGTTCAAGTACAAAAGCATTTCTCAAAGTATCTTTTTGCATGAATTGAACGAGCTAGATCCACGAGAATGATGTCACCCAATTTATTTGTCTGAACATTCGATTGCGTATAAAAACAATAGGCTTCCAGTGTTTACGGATTGTGATTTTTGTACCAAATTTCGTTCGAATCGGTCCATTCGTTCGTCAGTTATCGTCTCCACAGACTCACTGACACACACACACACACACACAGACATCACTTCAAAAATGTTTGATTCGTGATCAGGGATGCTTGAAACGTGCTCTCCCGTCGAAAACTCGAATTCGAATTTTCGACCCCGTCACAATACTTTCCTTATACATTATGTATATAAGTAAAGTAAAAAATCTGATGTGGGCAACACATGACTTTCCTTATATAATGTAATGAATTTACTACTTTTACAGTAACAAAATAGGTTTTTCTTATAGTAGATACTAATATTCTTTCCAAGACATTGAATTTTCGACAATTAGTCATTTTCATTGATTTAGCGTCATTTTCATCCGTTTGGCGAGATTTTCGCTAATTTTGCAACATTTCAAAAAGTAGCCAAGTTGGCGACATTCCGCCAAATTCGACGCCAAAATCTCGCCAAGCGTTATGGGCGGATATATAAGTTATTCTTACAGCAGATGAATGACTATTGGCGTTCAAATACAAAAGTATTACTCAAAGTATGTTTTTTCATGGATCCACGAGAATGATGTCACCAAATTTATCGCATGGTATTACATATTAAAAGTGAACATGTTTCTCAATAGGAAATATATTTTTTTATTTTATATGACTTTTTGATAATTTTTTTTAAAATGTACAATATCTCGAGAACGGTTCGTGTTAGGGTTCTAAAATTTATGTCAATCGTTTTCTAATGAAAAATTACATAAGAAATGTCTATTTGCCTAACTTTATTAGTGGTTTTGATTTTTTGACGATATTTTCAAAATTTTATTCGAAAATTTAGGGGGTTTCTGAACATTCGATTGCGTATAAAAACAATAGGCTTCCAGTGTTTATGGATTGTGATTTTTGTGCCAAATTTGGTTCCAATCGGTCCATTCATTCGTCAGTTATCGTCTCCACAGACCCACTGACACACACACACACACACACACACACACACACATACACACACACACACACACACACACACAGACACATACTTTCACACACACACACACACACTCACACACACACAGACATCGCTTCAAAAATGTTTGATTCGTGATCAGGGATGTTTGAAACGTGCTCTCCCGTCGAAAACTCGAATTCGTATTTTCGACCCCGTCACAATACTTTCCTTATACATTATGTATATAAGGAAAGTATTAGTTTTTTCTTATAATAGATACTAATATTCTTTCCATGATATTTAATTTTCGACAATTAATCGTCATTTTTATCCATTCAGCAAGATTTTCGTTAATTTGACAACATTTCAAAAAGTCGTCAAGTTGGCAACATCTCGCCAAATTCGTCGCCAAAATTTCGCCAAGCGTTATGGACGAAGAAATAAGTTATTCTTACTGCAGATAAATGACTATTGGCGTTCAAATACAAAAGCATTACTTAAAGTATCTTTTTTCATGAATGGAACGAGCTAGATCGGGGCCGGCGGGATTAGTTCTGCTCTTTATCGGGCCTATGCCTGCGGCGCTGCTGTAGCTCGTGACGTCATAAAGTACATCCCACAACTTGCAACTTACATCATGTGTTTAAAAGTATGATCGTGTAAATATTGACGAAGGTACAGATATCACCGAAAGGGGTTTCTTTTAAGTGTATTTTTAAAATCTAGAACATGATTAGAAGTGATTTAGAACTAGATTCATGGATGTCAAGATTTTAG